>SKCR01054274.1:0-29939 GCA_019454045.1 Zanthoxylum bungeanum | reverse complement strand
CATATCTCATTCTCAATGCAGGAACAAATCATAAGGACCTCATATCATTTATACATCTAGGTGATCTAATCACAAATGATAAGAGTGCAATCTCCTTTGTCACATAGTTAATTTGTACAACAACACCATGATCTATACAAATAGTGACGCTATGGGTCATAATTGTCCAACAATCTCCCACTTGACCTATAGCCAGTCACTCGAGTGTCTGACACCCGAACTATGTACGGTTGGCTTAAACTACTGAGAAAATGCTTTCGTTAGCGGATTTGCATGATTATCATATGATGCGATTTATTTGATCATCACATCGCCACGATGTATGATCCGAACGAATCAGATGAATATCGAAGTATATATCTGGATCGTTGATGAGACCATTAATTCTTTAGCCTGCGCTGCAGCCTAGCTCAGCCGCTAACAGAATTATATCTAATCTAATTAGATTTTGTATCGACCAGAAGGCTTCTATTGCTGCCTCAGCTGCAACAATAACCCGCATTTTTTATTTATTCAGTAACAGTATCTTGCTAGGAAGATTTCCAGCTCACTGTTCCGTTATTCAAACTGTATAGTACCGTTTGCGATTTACAGTCGTTTTATCGGTTAGGAAACTTGCTACAGTGATCCCAGTCACTTCAAGTTCTCCATCTCCATAGTATAAGACATCATTCTTAGTTTTCTAAGAAACTAACGGATGTTCTTACTTTCAACTCCAGGGACTATCACTTGGATGGCCTGTTTGTGAATCCATATGCTCAAAGCGTATGAGACACCAGGTCACGTACATTTTTCAATGTACGATTTCTCGGAGATTTTTCATGAAAGCCAGCTTTCACCGATAGTTATTATGGGAATATCATTTCCAAGAAATGACATATATTATCATTATTTTATAAGACAACTATTGTCAGTGCGCTCCCACTAACCTCCTTATATACACAAGAATCATTTCGTTTTGAATTAAATCATAAACCATTATGATTATATCAAAACGACAATTCTAAGAACCTAATGCTTGCTTCAATCCAAACATGGATCGAATAACCCGCAAAGCTTGTTTGCTAGTTTTGGTACGACAAAACCGACAGGATGTTGTAAACATCCTCCGAAAGGTTTCCTTTTCAGGAAAGCGATTTTCCTGTTCAGCTGACATATTTCATACATGAAACATGCAGCTTTAGCAAGCATTATCCAAATGGATTTACCGTGGCAACATGTAAAAGGTTGCGTCGTAATCAACACAATGTTGATAATGATACCTTTCCGTTAAAAGCCTAGCTTAGAACGTTGGTATGTTGCCTTCCATGTATGTCTTCCTTGAAGACTAATATAGTACTAATAGGCACAATGCCTTGTGGTACATTAACTAGTATCCAAACTAAGTTGATATACATGGAATCCATTTCGGATATCATGACATTTTGTCATAATAGGGAGTCGATACCCTGTATCACTACCTCATACGTAGTCAGTTGGTATACCTCAATAAGATAGACATCTTTTGATGAGGTGAGATCAGAAACTCATACCACAGGTTGTTTTCTGACTCTTTCCGACATACGTGGTTCTTTTGTATATGGAGATTATGGTATAGTTTCATCATTGATGAACTATTTATGTTCTCATTAAGGAATCAGTGCATTGAATAGTATTACTCCGATTTTCATCGAGTTTTACTATCCTCCCACTTACCACTGCATATAGGTATTCCTCTTAGGAAAACCGCATGGTGAGCAACAATTACATTGTTCTCTGGTGAGATGTATAAGTACTATACTTTGGTATCCCTAGGATAACCTACAATTGGCACTTATCCGATTTGGGTTTTAGTTTGGTATCATCTAAACATATGCCTAGCATTCCCAAATGTTCAGGAATGAGAAACCCGGTTTCTTTCCTGTTCATATCTAATATGAAGTCTGTCAACAGATTTTATGGAACCTTATTCTAAATAAGTTCTGCACTGTTTATGCTTATCCGTTGAAGGAAATGGTAGCTCAGAGCGACTCATGATTAACCTTATCATGTCCAACAAAATTCGGTTACTCGGTGACACACCGTCAAAATGACGTGTTCCGGGAGGAGTCCTCATTGAAATAATACTATAACTCTTTCAAGTATTAAGAAACTTATTGCTTAAGTATTTTCCATTACGGTCTTACCGTGACGGTTTAATACCTTAGCAGATCTGTTGTCTATTTCGTGTCGAAACTATAAAAGTTTCCGATTTGTGTTCTTCAAAAGAAACACATAACCATAACGCGATGCCACATCCGTAAGGTCACGAAATATTCATATCCACCTCTAGCCTAGCTAGACATGGGCCCACTAGCTTCACTATGAACTAGGGCTAACAGATTGGTGGCATTTGCACTTTTACCAAGTAAATGTGTTTTAGGTACTTTGCCCAATAAATTAGATTCATAGACTTTATTTGAATAGAATCAAATTAGTCATAGTACCCATTCTTCGAAAGTGTGGATATACGATTCTTGTTTAATTGTGTCCCAGACAACAATGCCACAATTAGTTTCTTTTGATCAAATCAGTTTGAGCTGTTTGTTTGTCATGTTATATGTTTGAGTTTATTTATATTCAAAATATAAATTCTGTTATTCACATCGAATGCGTTTATTCAATATCATCTTTATATAATAAAACACTTTAGGTTCCAGAATATAAAGGTTCACCGCAGCGGGTTAAACACTGATATAGAGATAATGTTTCTAGTTAAACTAGTTACATTATAACAGTTTCCAAATTTAGGTACACACCCGAAGGTAGTTCCTAAACTTAGGTATCTACGGGTCAAAACATCGACTTTCGTCCCGTTTCCGATTCGCAGAGAAATCTCAATTGAAGTCAGTATCATGCTCAAAGCAGATTCTGAACATCAATGTATATGTTTATGTACCACACTAAGTATCTAAAATCTAATTTTAATACTAGTAGTGAACATAATATGACAAACATATTTGAAATCCAATTTAAATTAAACTACATAATTAAATCCAATTCAATTTGTATTTAATACTAATTAGCTATTTAATTCCAAATTAAATACTACACTTTATTAACGAACCTATACGACTTAAATTCCAAATTTAATCGTTACGGGTCTCAAAGCCCGATTAACGTCCAACGTTAATTTAATTAAAGTCCAATGGGCTTTTAATTAATTTCTTGAGGCGTGGACTTTGGTCAACTCTGGTAGAACCCAATAACCAAAGTCCAATCCGGAATTACCCCATAACCTAGAAATCAATTTAGGCCCATTAGGCCCAATTAAACTTTAAAGGTCCATTAGTCGCATTTGGGCTTTATGGAAGCGGTTTTGGGCCCAATTGGATCCAATCCATTTGGCCTAAACCTAACTTGGTAAACCAAGCCCAATAAGCCCAATAACAACATTCAAGCCCAATTTCACAAAATAGGCCCAATTCAATTAAATTACAAAATCCAATTTCACAATTTAATTACGTAAAGTGTATAACACAATTAATTACCCAATTAACATTTATAAAATATCAATTAGCCTAATTAATCATGCTTATCAATTAAATCATGTCCAACATAATTTAACAAAAAATCAAACCCAATCATGCTTTATATATGTCTCGGCCAAGGGGAAATTTATATCCAATTTCAAATCCAATCCAATTGAATCAAATTAAACATTAAATCAACATCCCCAACATGATTCTAACTCATCCAATGAATCAAAAAATCAAAATCCAAGACATTAAATAGGGCATCATCTCGGCCAAGCTAAGATTTGGGGAAAAAATGATTCCAATCACAATTTCATGAAATTGATCCAATCAAACTTCAATTCAACATGATTTAAGCATATTCAAACATCCAATTTAATTAAATCATGCTCAAAATCAATTTACCAAAATTTTAAGCCCTAATCATTTTCATGCTCAACCTTGCTCAAGATACCATTGTTGGTGTTTGCTAAGGTCCCAAGATCATTAAAAAAACATGAAACAAGTGTGAATACAAATCAACGAGAGTTGCGGAATACTCACATCGATCGGTTGAGCGACGCGGGAGGCAACAAAACTCGGTTTCTGCTCACTGTGAATGCTCGACAGTGGCTGATTTCCTCCTCCAAGAATTCGGCTTCAAGCTTAAGAATCAAGCTCCAAGCTTCGTCAAACGATTCCCAGCTCATGGGTGGTCTTCCCTATCACCTTCGCATGTCTCTCGGAGTGCTAGCTCATGTTATTTTTGCCACAAAAATCACCACTCTTGCTTCCCTAGCTCACGGTTTCTTGACAGAAACCAGTGAAGAATTTTGCCCACCATGGGCGTGAGAGAGATGAGAGAAAGAGAGAAAGAGAGAGTTGAGTGAGTTTTTCCAAATTTGTGTATCTTATACACAAATGTGAATTTCAAATTCATTTACAATGAATTTGGCTTTCAAAAAGTCAAGCATTTAATGCTCCATCCACTCACTTCAATCAATCAATCCATCAATCAATCAAATCAAGTGACAAGTTGTCACATCACTCAAAGAGCGATTTGAAGCTTGATGCGACTAGCGATTTGACGCTTGATTTGACTTGTGTGCCGCACTCGAATTCAAAATGCGATGCACTCGCAAACAATCCCGGGCTCGGGTTCGCTAATTCCAAATTAACGAATTTTCCGTTGCGACGCAATTAAATCTAATTTAATTAAATAATCATGCCTAGCATAATTACTATTCACATCGCTAACGAATTAATTCTAAATTATTCGTTCGCCCGAATTAAAATCTAATTTTAATTCCGCCGTCGGAAATCCAATTTCGGTTAATATATCGAATATATTAATTTATCGATTAATTCCAAATTAATCGTTATCTCTCTTTAAATGATATTTTATCCCAGATAAATATCTCCGCAATTAATCCAGATTAATTTAGAGTGCGAGTCATACGTCATCGGTGAATCTTCGGGAACGACCCATGAGATCCCCGGATATGTTGGCAGTAAATTCGGTCATTGGACTATCCGAACACGTGAGTACCATCGTACTACGTTTATACTGATTTACAAGACAAGGTTGGCTTCTAAGCCAAGCGCCATGCCTACCCATTCTCCAGAAATATCCTTACAAGAATAAAGGATCTATATCAGGCGTAGTATACGTATTATCGTGTATGTCGATCCAGTATCGGATATCACGTGCTAGGCCTGAGGCTGGAATTGTGTCTTGCCCCGTACGAAGCACATGTCGGATGTCTGGTAACTAGTCTCTATAATTGGATAACTATGACCCTAGTCCTATTATCCCGATGACTGCAGTACTTAAGAGAACCAGTACTGTATCCTACGCGACCATCATCTCCATATGACTGGAGTGACACTCTCGTCTTGACATCACACCCCCCACAGTACGATTCTCGATATACCCAGAAGAGGCGTACACAGAAACCGGTTTAAAGCCCTGGACAACCAAAACCAAAGTATATTGATTGTCGCAGTATTAGCGGTGCAAGTCTCAGGTTAAGACCAAATACACCTACCCTGATTTCGGACTTCCATAGACACTAGTCATACTACCAATGGAATTCCGATGGGGTCTATCCAGAGCGAAGCTGTTTCCCGTACCATCGGTAAAACACAACCTCCTATTACACTTGCATGAGTATCCTATACCTAAATATATGAGAACTATGACGTTGTGCCCTCACAACGCGCACAAGTGTAATACTAGTCTTTTACGTATTTATTGATGTCCAATCTCGATAATACTCTGACTAGGGATATTTAAATGATTTATCCTTCGTGGATTGATACTGTCTCATATCATTCTCAATGCAGGAACAAATCATAAGGACCTCATATCATTTATACATCTAGGTGATCTAATCACAAATGATAAGAGTGCAATCTCCTTTGTCACATAGTTATAATTGTACAACAACACCATGATCTATACAAATAGTGACGCTATGGGTCATAATTGTCCAACAGGATGGTTATTTTAGACCCTTCAAATATGAACCTTATGGAACTTGTGATCTTGTTTACTTGGTAAAATGACCAAATTACCCTTCAAAGGTAAATGACAGCGTGAAACGGAGACATTAGAACTCATACACTCTGATGTATGCGGACCAATGTCAGTCACCGCTAGAGGTGGATTCTCCTACTTCATCATCTTTATCGATGATTACTCGCGATATGGGTATGGGTACCTTATGCGGTACAAATCTGAAGCCTTTGAGAAATTCAAAGACTTCAAAGCTGAAGTAGAAAACCAGCTTAATAAAAGTATTAAGTCACTAAGGTCTGACCGAGGTGGTGAATACTTAAACGACGAATTTCAAGATTACTGAGAGAAAATGGCATTGTTTCCTAGTGGACTCCTCCGGGAACTCCACAACATAATGGGGTCTCCGAAAGGAGAAATCAGACATTTTTAGATATGGTCCGATCAATAATGCCAGACACGGATCTACCTCTTTCATTTTGGGGTCTTGCTTTAGAAACTGCAACACTACGACTAAACCAAGTTCCTTCCAAGACTGTTAGTCAAACACCATATGAGTTATTGTCTGGGAAACGTCATAGTCTTAGTTATCTAAAGAGTTTGAGGATGTGATGCATATGTTAAGCTCACACAAACTAACAATTGGATGATAGAGCAGTTAAATGTAAGTTTGTAGGATATGCCTTGAACTTAAGAGCATACGTGTTCTACGTCCCAAATGAATAAAGAACATTTGTCTCACGAATGCTAAATTTCTAGAGAATGAATTCCTTCTCAAGAAATATAGTGGGAGTAGACTTGATCTCGATGAGGTATGTGAAGAATAAACTAACATAGAACTAAACCTCAGGCCCCTCAAAAGGGCAGCGACGAAACAACCATAAGGTTATGAACTTAGAAGGTCTGGTAGGGAAAGATATGAGCCTGAAAGATATGGTTTCCATATTGATGAGGAACATGATCAGGTCATTGATAATGACGATCCCACCAGTTATGACGAAGAAATGTTTGATATTGATTCAGTCAAGTGGCTTGAGGCCATAAAATCCAAAATAGACTCTATGTATCAGAATCAAGTCTGGGACTTGGTGGATGCACCTGAAGGGATAAAACCCATAGGCTGTAAGTGGATTTACAAGCGTAAAACTGATGCAGAAGGCAACATCCAAACCTATAAGGCTAGGTTGGTGGCGAAATATTATAGACAAATCTAAGGAATTGACTATGACGAAACCTTCTCGCCTGTTGTAATGGTAAAGTCCATTCGAATTTACTGGCACTAGCTGCACACTTTGATTATGAGATTTGGCAGATGGATGTCAAAAAAGTTTTCCTTAATGGGAACCTCGTAGAGGAAGTCTATATGACACAACCTGATGGTTTGCATCTAAGGATGATCATAATAAAGTATGCAAGCTTAAACGATCCATTTATGGACTCAAGCAAGCCTCCAGAAGTTGGAATATACGATTTGATGAGACAATCAAAGAATTTGACTTCATCAAAAATATAGACGAGCCTTGTGTTTACAGGAAAAGTAGTGGGAGTGTTATTGTATTTCTTGTATTATATGTCGATGACATATTAATCATCGGGAATGATATTCCCATGATGCAAGCCACCAAACAATGGTTAACTCAGAATTTCTCCATGAAAGATTTGGGAGAAGCAGCCTACATCCTCGGCATTAAGATCTACCGTAATAGATCTAAGAGGTTTTTAGGACTTTCTCAATCTACATACATAGATAAAGTTTTGAAAAGATTCAAAATGGAAGATTCCAAAAGAGGTAATTTACCTACTTGTCATGGAATCAAATTACCTAAAGAGCAATGTCCATATACTCCTTCAGATAGAGAGCGTATGAGTATGATCCCTTATGCTTCAGCAATAGGATCGATCATGTACGCCATGCTATGTACAAGACTTGATGTCTCTTATGCTCTTAGCATAACGAGCAGGTATCAGACAAATCCCGGTGAGAAACACTGGGCAGCTGTCAAAATAATCCTCAAGTATCTGAGAAGAATTAAGGATGTGTTCTTGACATATGGAGATTGTTCTGAGATGAAAGTCATTGGTTACTGTGATGCGAGCTTTCAGACCGATAGGGATGACATCAGATTGCAAACATGGTGTAGGACAAAAATATTGGACGACGTTGTTCCGGGCTTGCGGCCCGGTTGGGAGTACGGGATAGCCCGTGGGGGACTAAACCGGAGAAATAATATGGAGTCGCCACCCGATGTGAACCGGGACAAAGATTTAAGGCCACATTCACCTCTAGCAAGGGAAGACCTCAAACCATTGGGTTCAGAATGGTCCCTTACTTATGCCACTTGTAATGATGTGATTTGTGCAATAATTTAATCGAATCTAGCAACATAAATTCCCAAGGGTATTCTATCTTCTCTAAGCTCACATGCATAAGTACAAGGCTCATATCTAATTTTCCATATAACCTATGTCCGAATTTGCATACAACCTATTTGCATATAACCTATGTCCAAATTTGCATGCATAAGGTAAATTGAAATACGACAAGCATACAACTTCATAAGCACACCATATCATGGATACGGAAACACAAGGAAATGGTAATTGTACAAACATGAATAAAAGTGAATCAGAATAATGGCCAGCATACAATTTCATAAGCACATTGTACTTATGCATGTGGGAACACATATAAATGGCAATTGCACAATCATGCGTAATAAAGAGAAGCAATTAGGTACATAATGCAAAGAGATAACTAATGAGGCAGTTGTACATTAAAATAAACGTGCAATGATGTGATGCAAAAGATAGACAATGAAAGTGAAAGAAAAGAGATGTGACATATGCCTACATCTATATAGGACTTCGAGTGTCCGATTAAACGTATTTTACATTCAATCGAACATACTTTGTCTGGCGAGGCAAAATATCGCGGTAAAGGTATCCCTTCGGCTTTCTATCCCTCAAAATGGAGGGCCTTTAATCCAACTTGATTTGCCCATGCGCAATGCAATATCATGCATGATTATGCAAATAGATGACATACAGAAAGCAAACAACGGAATAATAAAAGGCACGGCAAAATACTGTCATAAAGGTAGCCTTTTGGACTTTTCTTCTCTCAAATAGAGAACCTTTAGACCAACATAATAAGCCCATGCGTATTACATTACAATACATATAAAACAAAGACAATGATATAGGACTTTGTATGCTCGGTTGAACATATCTCACATCCAACCAAACATACTTTGTCCGGCGCGGCAAAGAATTGTCGTAAAGGAGCCTAGCCTTTTTGGCCTTTTCTTCCCTCAATAGAGAACCTTTAGACAAACATACTAAGCCCATGCGCACTATATCATCAATTACATAAACAACTAATGTACATAAGTAAAAGAGACGGAATATAAAAGGTGCGGCGAAATATCATGGTAAAGTAGCCCTTAGGCTTTTTATCCCTCAAAATGGAGGACCTTTAGACCAACGTAATAAGCCCATACGCATTGAATCATAATGCATATAAAATAAATAAGACAAGGATATGGGACTTCGCATGCCCGATTAGATGTATCTCGCATTCAATCGAACATACTTCGTCCGGCGCGGCAAAGTACTGTCGTAAATTAGTCTTTTAGACTTTTCTTCTCTCAAATAGAGGACCTTTAGACCAACATACTAAGCCCATGCGCATATCGTCATTACATAAGCAAATAACATACGGAAATTAAATGGCAGATTATAAAATGCGGATAATAAACAAACAAGATACCGTTTGCTCAAGTGGTACGTGGAGTTGTATCCCAAGTACAGACCGCACTACCGTCCATTCGGATTCGGCTATGGAATTTACGTCTGGGTTTCCATCCTATATACCACAAGAGACGACACATTTTCCATTCATTCAAGGGCCACAACACACATTAATCAACGACTCTCATGTGAAGAAAATTCAATAAATAATTAAAATATGAACAAGGATAAATAAGAAAGGTGCCCTCAGGTCTAACCTATTATGTCGACTCTTGGAAGCGCGTTACAAGGCCGTCGGAAGGGCTAACACTCCACAACTCTTCTGGTTCGCTGGTTCACGTCTTTCCTCGATGTTTCACTGCTCGAGCTACTATTTTCACTCCGTTTCGCTGCTGTTCTTGCTATATTTTATGGTCACTGTTTTTGGTGTATTAATAGACTATTTTGTGTAGTTTTTAGGGGGTTGGGGCTGCTGTTTTGTACGGTTGTTTAAGGGTTTTAAAGTGCAGTTTTTGTTCACTGTTTTAGGTGATTTTCGGCCACTGTTTGGGGTATTTGAGCTGCTATTTTTTTTTTCGGTCAGTGCAGTGTATTTTCAGGGGCAGTTTGGCGTGAAAGAGGGTTTTTGTATTGGGCTGTATGAGTGCAATATTTTTGGTGATCTATGGGGCAGTTTCAGGGGCTGTAGTGGCGTCAATTTCAGGGGGATAAGGAGGGCTAATGGCATGAATCAGAGGCTGCAGTGAGGGGGCTATTTGGATGTGTTAGGGGCTGCTGTATGGGGCTGTATTGGCGTGAATTCAAGGAGCATAATCAGTGGCTATTTTGGGCAGTTTGGCGTGAAGGTCTTGGGCTATTAGAGTACAATTTTGGTGCGTCAATGGGACTGGTCAGTGGGGGGTCTTGGGCGTGAGAATTTAGAGAGGAGAATGGATTTTTGATGTATTTTCTTGTATTGGGTGTGAATTCTAGGAGAGGTGAGGGTTGGTTTTGTGTTTCTTTTATAGGCAAAGGCTTGGGTGAATCCATGTTTGAAAATGAATAAGATTTGTGTAATAAAAGGGATACCATTTAATTAGTGTCACACAAGGAAAAAAATATTTAATTAGGGACAAGATTTGGCTAGATTAGGAATATCATATATTTGATTGGAGACATGATTTATTTAAATTAGGAATATGTTGATTTGTTTTATTTTAATTTGGTATATGATTTTTTTTGTTTATGCAAGTAATTTGTTATTTTAGTAGGTGATTATTTAGATTTTATTTGATTTATTTTAATTTCCCATGTGTTAAATATGTGTTTTATTAATTTGGATATGTTTTTATGGGCTTGGGCGTGTGTGGGCTTGGCTTGGGCGTGTGGTTTGATGTGCATTTCAAGGGTTTTGGGCCAAGGTTAAATTGTTTGCGGGGTCTTGGGCTAAAGTTGTTTTAAAACGGAGGTCCAACAAGCGAGCCCGAAGCTAAACAAGTGAACTAAATCCAACAAAAATCCCAATTTCTGACTTTTCCATTCCGACGTCCGTTTCCCGCGATTTCCGCGACTTAAAAGGTAGTGTCTCCAAATGAGACTCATCATAGGGACTTATATGCAAAAATACAGTGCCTACAGTCTCCCCCACTTTGATGGGACTTGTACAGTGTGTGACAATGACAATCCTATCAAAGTTATGCATGCATTTTTACTTACCTAGCTCACCAGTTATTGCTTAACTTACTTGTTATCCTGAGATGGTTTGACCTTTGGGCTTTGTTCCTGAACTGCGTTGAGAGAGAGCTTTATTCTCCTGGGCTTTATTCCCGAGCTGTTTTGAAAGTGAGCTTTATTCCTCTAGGCTTTGTTCCCGAACCGTGTAAGATAGGGCTTTATTCCCATAGGCCTTGTTCCCGAACTGTTTTGAAAGTGGGCTTTATTCCTCTAGGATTTTTCCAAACTGTATCAAGATAGGGCGTTATTCTCCTGGGCTTTGTTCCCGAATTATGTTGACTGTGGGCCTTATTCCCCAACTGTGTTGAATGTTTTTATTCCCGAACTGTATTGAATGTGGGCTTTATTCCCTGGGCCTTGTTCTCGAACTGTTTCAAGATAGGGCGTTATTCTCTGGGCCTTGTTCCCGAACTGTTTTGAAAGTGGGCTTTATTCCCCTAGGCTTTGTTCCCGAACTGTACTGAATGTGGGCTTTATTCCATGGGCCTTGTCCCCGAATTATTTTAACTGTGGGCCTTTTCCCGAACTGTGTTGAATGTGGGCTTTATTCTCGAACTCTACTGAATGTGGGCTTTATTCCCTGGGCCTTGTTCCCGACCTGTTTCAAGATAGGGCGTTATTCACCTGGGCCTTGTTCCCGAATTATATTGACTATGGGCCTTATTCCCGAGCTGTACTGAATGTGGGCTTTATTCCCTAGGCCTTGTTCCCGAATTATGTTAACTGTGGGCCTTATTCCCGAACTGTGTTGAATGTGGGCTTTATTCCCGAACTGTACTGAATATGGGCTTTATTCCCCGGGCCTTGTTCCCGAACTGTTTCAAGATAGGGCGTTATTCCCCTGGGCATTGTTCCCGAATTATGTTGACTGTGGGCCTTATTCCCGAACTGTACTGAATGTGGGCTTTATTCCCTGGGCCTTGTTCTCGAACTGTCTCAAGATAGGGTGTTATTCCTTTGGGCCTTGTTCCCGAATTATGTTGATTTTGGGCCTTATTCCCGAACTGTACTGAATACGGGCTTTATTCCCTAAGCCTTGTTCCCGAACTGTTTCAAGATAGGGCGTTATTCCCCTGGGCCTTGTTCCTGAATTATATTGACTGTGGGCCTTATTCCCGAACTGTACTGAATGTGGGCTTTATTCCCTGGGCCTTGTTCCCGAACTGTTTCAAGATAGTGGGTCTTTGACCTCAAACTGATGTGGGCCTCGCCCCAAAACTGATACTGATGTGGGGCCTCGCCCCCAAACTGGTACTGAGGTGGGCCTCGCCCCCAGACTGATACTGATATGGACCTCAACCCCAGACTGATATTGATATGGGCCTCAACCCTATGACTCGTCCCCAAACTGCTGATGTCATATTGATGCTTCTGATTGGCTTTCATTTGCCGTTTTCTCTATTTCTTCTTCAAAACTGTGAATATAAAACAAACACAAAACACAAAAAAGAATGCAAAATATGTTACGTGTATGCATGCATGCGTGAATGAGTTTCCCATCCCATTGGGTTAGGTCTTCCGCCAATTCTCTTGATGACCATTCTTCTATTCCTTAGGGAAAATACTGTTTTCAATCTACCCACATTGATCAGCTCGGTGAACTCATTTCCTTCCAAGTCTGACAGTCTCACTGCCCTATTTCCCAATTTCTGAATGGATATCCTGTCCTTTCTACTTGCTTCTTCCGAGGACTCCCTGTGTTCTAAACATCACTGAGTATCATAGTGCCAGGGTTGAATGCTTTTGTCAAATATACTCATGTTACATGTTGAAAAGACGAGACTCAGGCAATTAAACGAAATGAACGCCTTATTATCATAAAAAAAGGTTCGAACAAGTAGACAAAACCAATGTCTTTATTAAAAATGCTGGATCAAATAAGCTAGGGAGAACAGCTTCATCATTCGCAGTATCGCCTTCTTCCTCGACCTATGGTTCTTTACTACTGTTATCCCTTATCTCAATGCAAGAAGCCTGGTGGTTGAGAGTTTGGAGGACAAAGGTTTTGGGTAGGCCAGAGTTGATCATGTAGGTGGGTGGTGGAATGGAGTGGTAATTAGGTAAGGGATTTCTGTATGTGTTAGGTTGTTCTTTTTCTGGATTGGGTATTTTATGGGAGTCAATGAGGTTTTGGACCTCATGCCTAAGGCGGATACAGTTGTCGGTGTCATGGCATTTTTCTTGATGGAAGTAACCATACTGGTTTAGGTTCATGTGCGGTGGCACATGATTTGGGAATGGCCTATGTTCCAAAGGTTTTAGAATTCGTTGCATCTTCAACTTTTCAAAACCTCTGACAAAGGTCTACCAAGATCGGAGAATGCCTGTTTCTGACAGTAGCAACTCAGCAGTAGTGGGCTTGGTCTCAGAGGGCCCCCCGAAAGTCCTTCTATTTTGGCCATAAAACTTCCGATTCTCGGTTTTCCTCCTCCTCGATATCCATGACAGTCTCCCCCAACTGTCGAAAATCAGCAATCACTGAAGTCATCCTCCTCAGCTTACCATAAATAGAGGCTTGGTACCCTTGATGATCATTTTGATCTGGTCCTTCTCTAAAGACGAGTCTGCATTTTGAGAAGCTAGCTCCTCCAGTGATCTACATACTCTTTGAAACTTTCCTCCGGCTTCTGCTTGGTATTCTCCAAGTCACGGAGTGACAAGTCAATCTCCAAATCTGTAACATACTGCTTTAGAAAAGCATTTGCCAATGCTCTCCAATCTTCCTTAACCTTTCTTTCAAGGCTATGGTACCACACTACGGGTGCCCCCTCAAGCGACATCCCAAACATCTTCTGAAATTGGCGCTGTGACAAGCCCACTGAACTCATAACCGAGACATATTGCCGGAGATGGACCCTCGGGTCCCCGTTCCCATTGAATTTGGCTATGTCAGGCATTTTAAACTGAGCCGATAGCTGCTCCTCAAGGTCATCGCCTCATAGTCCAACAAGTCTTCATGTTTACCCCTCATCTTGCGGGTAACTGATTCTACCTGATCACGGAGTTTCTGTAATTCAGCATGAGACCCGGCTATTCTCCCTGCGGCATTCTCGGCCATATCATCATCAAAAGTGGGGATGCCATCCCCCAACCCATTCGGAGGCTCATCACGCCTCACATTCTTAGAATTTCCCCTAGCACGGGGCACAACCATACTAGCCACAGCAGTAGCCAAGGTTTGTAACTGTTCGCCATTCTCCAGTTGATCCATGCGAGATACCTCATTTTCATATCCACTCATATTTGTTATTGGCCTCTTATTGAGTCTTCCCTAACCTAACGAGAATCTATGATATTTCTTTAAAATTCTCAGTCAGCATGTATGCGTGCAATGCATCTAATATAAAGCCCATAAAAAATTTCATACTAGTTGGCCCATTATCATTTTAAAGTGTTAAATCACGCTATTGCGCGGTGCAAACTTGTCCCAGTTGAAAAGGCCCAACAAGTTTACACTTTATAACAACGCAACTAAACAACTCCAAATGATGAGAGGCCCACACATAAAATGGCCCATCGGCATTTTAGAAGCTTTTGGCCCAATTGTCAAAGGACACGAACTCGTCCCAATTTAAATGGCCCAACGAGTTCATATCTCTTGACAAAAGGTCCAACTGGATCCAAATGACGACGGCCCAAAACATAAGAATAGAACAAATAATTTCTACTAGTTTTGTGACTAAGGTTCACATGCGGGTTTACGGGAGTGCGGACAAAGGCTCTCGCTGACGAAGGATTGCCCACAACTAGGACTCCCCACTCAAAGGTTCAAACAACCAAATGAGCGCACATTTTTTATACCTTAAGGTACGTGCAACGAGTTATGGTGTGTGACTGACTGTCAAATGTATTTCCCATTATAGATTCCCAAGAGGGAGGGAGGAGCGAACTCTCTTAAATACCCAAGCCTCTTACGCTCTTATCGCTTGGTGACAGGATAAACAACGAGTCCTCCAAATTAGTCCATCACAGTAAGCTACGAGTAAAAGATTATCTAGGTGCCTTCACAGCTTTTCCTTATAGAAGGTAGTGAGTGAAGAAGACAGTAAACCATCACCTAGCCTTAAATATGCCTTTGATTAAACCACCTCAACCCACAATAGACACGATTAACTTAAAGCACAAATCAAAAACATTACAATACATTATTTCGGGGCCAATTCTCTATCCCCAGTGGAGTCACCGGACTGTAGGACACAGATGTTGGACGACGCTGTTCCGGGCTTGCTGCCCGGTTGGGAGTACGGGATAGCCGGCGAGGGATTAAATCGGAGAAATAATATGGAGTCCCCACCCGGAGTGAACCGGGACAAAGATTTAAGGCCGCACTCACCCCTCGCAAGGGAAGACCTCGAACCATTGGGTTCGGAATGGTCCCTTACTTATACCACTTGTAATGATGTGATTTGTGCAATAATTTAATCGAATCTAGCAACATACATTCCCAAGGGTATTCTATCTCTAAGCTCACATGCATAAGTACAAGGCTCATATCTAAGTTTGCATATAACCTATGTCCGAATTTGCATACAACCTATTTGCATATAACCTATGTCCAAATTTGCATGCATAAAGGTAAATTGAAATACGGCAAGCATACAACTTCATAAGCACACCATATTCATGGATACGGAAACGCAAGGAAATGGTAATTGTACAAACACGCATAAAAGTGAATCAGAATAATGGCCAGCATACAATTTCATAAGAATATTATACTTATGCATGTGGGAACACATATAAATGGCAATTGCACAATCATGCGTAATAAAGAGAATCAATTAGGTACATAATGCAAAGAGATAACTAATGAGGCAGTTGTACATTAAAATAAACGTGCAATGATGCGATGCAAAAGATAGACAATGAAGTGAAAGAAAAGAGATGCGACATATGCCTACATCTATATAGGACTTCGAGTGTCCGATTAAACGTATTTTACATTCAATCGAACATACTTTGTCTGGCGCGGAAAAATGTCGCGGTAAAGGTATCCCTTCGGCTTTCTATCCCTCAAAATGGAGGGCCTTTAATCCAACTTGATTTGCCCATGCTCATTGCAATATGATGCATGATTATGCAAAGAGATGACATACAAAAAGCAAACAACGGAATAATAAAAGGCACGGCGAAGTACTGTCATAAAGGTAGCCTTTTGGACTTTTCTCTCTCAAATAGAGAACCTTTAGACCAACATAATAATCCCATGCGCATTACATTACAATACATATAAAACAAAGACAATGATATAGGACTTTGTATGCTCGGTTGAACATATCTCACATCCAACCAAACATACTTTGTCCGGCGCGGTAAAGTATTGTCGTAAAGGTAGCCTTTTGGCATTTTCTTCCCTCAAATAGAGAACCTTTAGACCAACATACTAAGCCCATGCGCACTATATCATCAATTACATAAACAACTAATGTACATAAAGTAAAAGATGGAATATAAAAGGCGCGGCGAAATATCGTGGTAAAGGTAGCCCTTAGGCTTTTTATCCCTCAAAATGGAGGACCTTTAGACCAACGTAATAAGCCCATGCACATCACATCACAATGCATATAAAATAAATAAGACAAGGATATGGGACTTTACATGCCCGATTAAACGTATCTCGCATTCAATTGAACATACTTCGTCCGGCGCGGCAAAGTACTGTCGTAAAGGTAGTCTTTTAGACTTTTCTTCTCTCAAATAGAGGACCTTTAGACCAACATACTAAGCCCATGCGCACTATATCGTCATTACATAAGCAAATAACATACGGAAATTAAATGGCAGAATATAAAATGCGGATAATAAACAAACAAGATAAATCATATCGAAATATGTGCCGTTTGCTCAAGTGGTATTTGGAGTTGTATCCCAAGTACAGACCGCACTACCGTCCATTCGGATTCGGCTACAAAATTTACGTCTGGGTTTCCATCCTATATACCACAATAGACGACACATTTTCCATTCATTCAAGAGCCACACACACACATTAATCAACGACTCTCATGTGAAGAAAATTCAATAAATAATTAAAATATGAACAAGGATAAATAAGAAATGTGCCATCAGGTCTAACCTTTTATGTCGACTCTTGGAAGCGCGTTACAAGGCCGTCGGAAGGGCTAACACTCCGCAACTCTTCTGGTTCGCTGGTTCACGTCTTTCCTCATTGTTTCACTGCTCGGGCTACTATTTTCACTCTGTTTCGCTGCTATTCTTGCTGTATTTTCTGATCACTATTTTTGGTGTATTAATGGACTGTTTTGTGCGGTTTTAAGGGGGTTGGGGCTGCTGTTTTGTATGGTTGTTTAAGGGTTTTAAAGTGCAGTTTTTGTTCACTATTTTAGGTGATTTTGCGGCCACTGTTTGGGGTATTTGAGCTGCTGTTTTTTTTTTTGTCACTGCAGTGTAATTTCAGGGGCAGTTTGGCATGAAGGAGGGCTGCTGTATTGGGCTGTATGAGTGCAGTATTTTTGTTGATCAATTTCAGGGGCAGTTTCAGGGGCTGTAATGGCGTCAATTTCAGAGGGAAATGAAGGGCTAATGGCGTGAATCAGAGGCTGCAGTTAGGGGGCTATTTGGACGTGTTAGGGGCTGCTGTATGGGGCTGTATTGGCGTGAATTCAATGAGCAGAATAAGTGGCTATTTTGGGCAGTTTGGCGTGAAGGTCTTGGGTTATTGGAGTGCAATTTTGGTGCGGCAATGGGACTGGTCAGTGGGGGTCTTGGGCGTGAGAGAGATTAGAGAGGAGAATGGAGTTTTTTGATGTATTTTCTTGTATTGGGTGTGAATGCTAGGAGAGGTGAGGGTTGATTTTGTTTTTCTTTTATAGGCAAAGGCTAGGGTGAATCCATGTTTGAAAAGGAATAAGATTTGTGTGATAAAAGGGATACCATTTAATTAGTGTCACATAAGGAAAAAAAATATTTATTTAGGGACAAGATTTGGCTAGATTAGGAATATCATATATTTGATTGGAGACATGATTATTTAAATTAGGAATATGTTTATTTGATGTTTATTTGTTTTATTTTAATTTGGTATATGATTTGTTTTGTTTAGGCAAGTAATTTGTTATTTTAGTAGGTGATTATTTATATTTTATTTGATTTATTTTAATTTCTCATGTGTTAAATATGTGTTTTATTAATTTGGATATGTTTTATGGGCTTGGGCGTGTGTGGGCTAGGCTTGGGCGTGTGTGGGCTTGGCTTGGGCGTGTGTGGGCTTGGCTTGGGCGTGTGGTTTGATGTGCATTTCAAGGGTTTTGGGCCAATGTTAAATTGTTTGCGGGGTCTTGGGCTAAATGTGTTTTAAAACGGAGGTCCAACAAGCGAGCCCGAAGCTAAACAAGCGAACTAAATCCAATAAAATCCCAATTTCTGACTTTTCCCTTCCGACGTTCGTTTCCCGAGATTTCCGCGACTTAAAAGGTAGTGTCTCCAAATGAGACTCATCATAGAGACTTATATGCAAAAATGTAGTGCCTACACATGATATCTGTTTACTTTGAATGGCGGAGCTGTCAGTTGGAAAAGCTCAAAGCAGTCAACTACAACGGACTCCACCACTGAAGCCGAGTATATTGCAGCATCTGAGGCAGCTAAAGAAGCAGTCTGGATAAAGAAGTTCATCACGGAGCTGGAAGTGCTTCCCGCGATAAAGAATGACGTCACGATTTACTGTGACAATACGGGTGCCATTGGCAATCAAAGGAACCAAGGTCCCACCAGAAATCCAAGCATGTACTCAGACGATTTCATCTCATCAGAGAGATTGTTAAGAGAAAATAAATTATTATAGAGAAAATACCCACAGAAGATAATCTTGCAGATTCTCTGACCAAAGGGCCGACTCAACAAAAGCATGATAGACACACCCAAGAGTATGGTGTCCAAATTCATACTAGTTGGCTATAGTGCAAGTGGGGGATTGTTAGGGATATGCCCTATACCCAACTTGTGGATGTGCTATATGTACATGTATTTGTAATATTTTCATTAATTAATAAAATGACAATCTTTATTATACGTGTCTTACATAAATTATATGAATCATCAAACATTATAATAAAGCCATTGGAGTAATAAGATGATGCCTTCCACGCCTTATGAGAATAATTACTCTCAAACGTTCCTAATCATAGTTTTGTGAATAATCTGGGCGTTCACAAAGCGGAGAGACTAGCATGATGATATGATCAGCCCTTAAGTGGGGTAGCCGATCTCATAGGCTACTAGCGGAGATCCGTCCGCTTGGTGTATCACATGGATGCATGAGTTGCTCGTGTCCATTGAACTGACCGCCGAAAGTTTTCACATGGAGTATTTATCCCATGTGTCTGTGAGAACTTTCATGTATCGATTGTATGACTAGTCCTTAGACTTGAGGTCTTTACAATCTTATGTGTGGATCAAATGACTTTGACATTCTCCTTCCCCGGTTCAAAAGATCCGGTCATAAGGGTATGATTGGGTCATTTGTTGAAACACATGAAGTTTGTAAAGATACAACAAAGAATCGCCACTCTCTCGGATAATATTTTCTTATAAGAGTAGTATTCCAGTTCGCGGGTTGATATGTGTGATCAGTGCTTGAGACTGTGGCCGCAGCGGAAGAATCATGTGAGATTCTTGAGTTAGCACGATTCATGACACTATCAACATCATACCTTTGACTATATCGGTAGACACTTTCCATACCCTAGGTCAAACGGTGGGGATACAGTGAGACGATGGACCGTATCATATGTAAATCTCATTTGAGGGCCTTGGCATGTTGCTAGATGTCAACATTGGTCATTGAAATCGAACGACCATCTGATCGGAGGATAATTTATGTTCGATTAAATTATCACGATTCATTTCATGTCCAACTTGAGGGGAACCCAATAGGTCACACACAACAAAGTCGAAATCAATGGTTAACAATGCACAGTACAAATTTAACAGCATATATGATTGATGTAGGAATTGTTCATAAATGGTTCAATGTGTTTAATTATTGAACAGATCATTTATGAGGTTCCAAAGTGGCTTAGAGATTGGTGAATGACGATAGGGGCACTTTGGGAATTGGAAAAATGGAAAAAAAATATGCATTATTTTATTTTTATTATTTTATTTTATTTGTTTTGAACTCCAATTCGGCCCAAACTCTTATTAGGGTTTTATAATCTCATTAAACCACTATATTAAGATCCAATGGCTAAGATTTAATTAGCATTTATCCCACATCGGATTCTTAATTAATTTTGTTATCTTTGGAGCACCTATATAAACCCAAAGAATTCTTTACAAATTTTTACACCAAGGGCAAAATACCCATGCACTTAAGGCATAGTCTTGCCGTTGAGTTTTGGCTTTGGTGTGTGCACCTTTGGAGGCCACACACTTGGGTGGCTATTTGGAACGTGAAGAGCTTGCTGAGTTCGAGAAAAGCTTATAGATTGGAGGGAGGACTGGAGGAGTCTTCGGTTCAAATAAGTCATTTTCTTTCTTTATTTTTAATTAGAGTTCTTATGATAGTTATCATGTTTAGGTTTATGTTCTTTGCATGTTTTATGAGTTTTTATGCTTAGAATATATAGTAACATGCCTAGGCTTGTAGAATAATCAAAACAAATGGGTCTTGGGCAAAAGGATAGCGGCATCTTAATTTTTAATTTTCTGCTGGGCACTCGCGGCTGCTTCCCAATAATTCAGTGAAAACGTTGGACACACCGTCGCGAAATCACCTGATTCGGGCTTAAGCGAAGCAGGTAAAACCTCCGGCTGCCCAAGACTCTTACAATAAATGCACTTCTGGATTCGAACCTAGGACTTGAACAACTAAATCCTAAACCTTATATCTTATCAAACCACATCCCTTAGGGACCTCCTCTTTACCATACAACAATTCCTAATGGCAGCATTATAAGCTGCAGCATCTGGGTAACACCAGTACTCCTTTATTTCTTTTAGAACATATCTTGCTTTATCAGGCTTGTTAGGGACACAATCGCGTAATGGATTTTGATGATGCAACACAATGAAGACTTCGATGCACAACAGCGAGATATTATAAAAATATGTCGAAGCACAACGGTGGTGAAGAGCGAAGAATGTGAAGACTGGCATATATTGAAGAATTTATGTAAAGTCTTAGCTTATGGCTCTAATTGTATTGTGAATTGATTATTCAAGTACCTAAACTCATAGTATACATGCACATTCATTTAGATGCATTATGTTCATGTACATAATACCTTAAAACTTCATATTTGTATTTTTGGTATAGAGACTGGCATATCGGTCTTTACCGGTACCATACCGATGAGATGCTCTGTTTTGCACACTCACTGGAATCGGCACAGATCAAACTGGTCATCATACCGGTCACCATACTGGTGAACCTGGAGAATGCATAGCTACGGGAACTGGAACATACCGAACCGGTCTCCATACCGGTGAGCCTAGCGGCTAGTTCCTTACTGGAACCGGCTTGATCTAAATCAGTCATCATATCGGTGACCATACTGGTTAACCCTGCATGTTGCACAGCTACTGGAACCGGCACGGACCAAACCGATCCTAATACCGGCTACCATACCGGTCTAACGGATATGTTTATAACGGTAATATAGCCGTTGAGAACCGTTACTATGCTAGACCGGCAAACCGGTCTCAGACATGAAATTGGGGACTGTCTTGCATTTTATTATAAATTGAGCCCAATTCATTTTTGCTTGGTTAGAGAACCTTCATACATCTTACATTAAGGTAAAAACAAGAGTGTTTCAAAAACCTGCATAATCATACACACTCTACATCAAGCTCACACACTACTCCTTCATATATTTGTAGTAAGCTTAGAATACTTGGGTAAGCAACTCACACAATCTTCTTTATATTTGTGAGTGCCCAAGTTATTTACAAATTTCTTATTCAAAACACTTACGGTTTGTGAAATCTCATCGTTTATGTATTTTCAAGGCTGACCAACCAACCCCAAACCCCCAATGATACTCGTACAAATGAACACATCAGGCGATATATCCTCATCCCTCATCCTCTCAACAACCTTATAAGCCTTCTCTACTTCTCTGCCCTTACAATACACATCAATCAAACAATTACACGAGATAGCAATTGATTGCTACATCCAAATAATGGATAGAGTTCAGCTGTTAGCTAGGAATTGATTGGTACAATAATCTAATAATAATAAAAAAAAAATTAAATAAATAATAGTTATATTTAATACAAATCCACATGTTATGTATTTATTAGTTTGTAACACCACGTCATCTATAGAACATCGTACTAAACATTACTCATTAGTTAGGGGATATAATCAATGTAAAGAGTATAACCTAACTCATATAAATTTTGTATTGAAAGTATAAACTGTCTTAAAGTTCACTAAATTCTATACCAAATATTACATAAAATTGAATCTCAACAATACTTTACTATCCTTTCTGATCACTTATATTCTGATCTCAATTTTGATGTTTGATAATTTAACTGAAATCTAAATTTTAAAATCTAATAGAAATGAACTGAATAACCCTCGTGTTCTGTTCAAAATGTTGAACAAATTTGAAAAATGAAGCCAAAGTCTGTTCGCTTTCAACTTGAAGAATGAATTCACATTTTTATGGAAAGTACAAACTAAATCAAATAAATCATTTTCTGATAAGTGATGTCAATTATATGGTTATTCTGAAGATATTATACTTTATTCGAAATCATTATTTCATTAAATTTATTAAAATATTATTATCTTTTATGGTTTTTGTCCATATATATTCTCCGAACTCCAATATTTGCTCCATTGTTCTCACTGGAACAATATTGTAATTTTTTTTAAAATTTAACATGATGGACAAACTTAGATATCTATGTTAAACATGTCTGAAATATCTTATTCGTGTTTCTCTCGTATTCTTCTCAATCAATGTATCCATTTTTTCATAATTGCTTCATTTCTAACTTTATTTTATATATCCATCTAGCATTCTTATATGGACATATAACCCAATATTTTGTTTAATAAAACATTGCAAGCTTCACATCGGTCCTATAAATTTTTTCTTATAATAAAACAATGAATTATAATATAGAACCAAAATATTTGTAATGAAATAAATCAGTAGATAAAATACATCGTATGAAGAATCAACATTCTAGTTTCCGATAAGCATATCAAGAACAGTATTTATAACCCTAACTGTATTACTATTTATCTTCTGAATATCACCTGAAACAGGCGATTCACCAATGGGATCACTCCATTTATAAATTATTCTACAATCAAAAACATCACTCGTTCCATCCGCAACTAAATTTTTAGCATCCGAATAATTCTTTTTGTCCGCAGAACTGAATGCTTCTCTAAATTTGTTCGACGCATTTTCAAAATCGGAATGGCATATATCTAATCGTTTTTGGCCAATCTCATCTGTGATTTTTTCACGAAGCTCAGGAAATTTATCAAGAGTGTCTAATGATACGATAATATTCATTTGAATAGATAGCAAGCCAAGAGCATGCAAATCAAGTGAATCTGAACGTGGGTCTGATCCCAATGCTGAAAGGCAATATTGATTATCATTAGATTGCTTGCATACTCGCTCCACCAATTCGGATGCTGCATTGGAAAGATTAAAGAAGAGAGAATTAAGAAGAAGAAGATTCAATATTATGAACTTGTAATTACAAGCCATTGTTGTGAAGAAAAATAATTAGCAATGGCTGTAGTTTCAATATATTGATCTTCGCTTTGAATGTGTTTTTATGTAATTCCTGTGAAAAAGGAAACCGTATGTACAGCTTTGAATTCAAAGGCGTTGAAAAGCTAAAATTACGGCCCTCCTTTAAATTTTTAGACTCTTTCCATTGATATTATAACGAATTTTTGGATCTCATGTTTAATTGAGATGTGTTAGGTTTTTTTTTTTTTTTTTTTTTTTCTGTCGTGTATATATAAATAGAGAATTACATATAAATATTTGTTCAATAATTATGTTGATAGTGATTTTTGGACAAGTATTTGAATAAGTTCGGCAAGGGCAGAGATGAGATTTCTTTTGTTGAAGGGTTAGATGTTTCGAGGGCGTGGGTTATTCCTTGGCCAAGGAGAGAACCCGGACCAGTTCCCCGGATCTGGCCGACCAGATGACACAATATGATGCGAATCTCAGAGACCGACAACATCAGAGCCGAGACCGACCACTGTAGCCCGGTAACTCGTTTCAGCTCTATCTTTCTTCCTGGATCGGGATGATGAGCTCGGATACGTTGGTCGGGTCGGGAGTTGTTTGGGTAGTTCGGCAGATCTTCTGGCCGATCTCTGGACGACTGATATGGGAATGGGGTAGTTTGGACTTTTCCCTCTGGTATACACCACTGTTTGGGAGCTCTTTACAGGCTAGCTTCATTACATTGCGTGTGGCAATGGATAAAACAGGTTGATGTGACAAGCCGTCAGGTGTCATGTTTGCTTTCGGCGAGACAGTCTTGGGGAAGAGAGCCCGTCAATCAGCTAGAGATTCACGTGGGTGGCGTCATGGAAGCATGAGAATAGTGTTATAATTCTCTAAGTATATAAAGAGAAGTTAGTTTCATTTGTAAGGGGGATATCGAAATTTGTAACAAAAGAAGGAGCACCATTTGCAAAAAGAAACATAGACAAACAGCTCGGTTCCTTTAGACCCTTCCTGAAATAGGTCGGCTGAGCTCTGTTTGGTAATAAAAACAACACCCCACTTTATGCCCGTGTACGTAGGCCGGACTTGCTCCGCTGAACCACGTTAAACTCTCTTTGTCGATTTTATGCTCCTTTGCCTTTTGCTACATTTACTTTTGGTCTCCCATAACCAAACAAACTCAAGGTTGAAGGAGGATTGGCTTGAGAGAGTTATCTCGAAACTGCCCCTGGGACGAAAATCACCCGTCAACAAATTACTAATTATAATTTATAAAAAAATTCAATATAAAATTTAGCTCAACATCGAGTCCAAATCCAATTATAGTTATTGTAAATGGGCAGGAGTTATATGTCAATTCACGTTAGAAAAAATTATGGATCATTATTTTTTTACTACTCCAATTATATTATAACTAGTATAGGACCCTCACATTATGCGGGTTGAACACGTCTTTAACTATCATTTCATATCATAACAAAAATCTTGATTAAGATTTTAGGTATTGATATTGTAAATGATCTAAATCTAATTGGTTTATAGTATAAATAAAACAATTGATTTACGTACACTTGATATTTATATTTCTTCTGTTTGTCTATCAATTATCAAACAGTATTTCTAATTTACATTAGAATTTCTCTCTCATCTTACTCTTTCATTTGAAAATATATTATAGTTATAAATAACTTTAAAAATATTTAATTTTCTTTCGCATGAATTCCAACAAAATTTAATTAATGTAATTTATTCAATTTAAACTTAAATTTTCTTATCGAACTTAAAATCTTGACCGTCACTGTACAAGAGCTAATAATCAAAGTTTACATCATGAAGCACAACAAATAATAAAAAATTCATGAAAAAACTTATAGAAATTATTAAAATAGAATAACAAATAATAATAGACCCAAAAACTAAAAAATTGGCTAGTTTTTGTGAACGACTGTTATTTTATTTTAATTTTATAATTTAATAATAAATAGAAGATTTTATTTTTATACTGTAATAGGTTTCTTATTTTAATTTTATAATTTTAAAATAAAAAATTAATTTTAGAGATATTATAATTTTATAATTTAGTAATAAAAAATTAATTGTAGATATAAGGTGTCACGTATTAATAGGTTTTTTTTATTTATTATAATTTTCTTTTATAATAGGTTTCTTATTTATTATTAATTAATAAATAAAATTAATTGGTTTCTTATTTTAATCAGATATTATATTTTTATATCGTAATAGGTTTATTATTTTAATTATATAATTTATTAAAAAAATTATAAATATATTTTAATATTATAATTTTATAATAAATATGATATTCTATTTTTATATCGCAATAAGTTTCTTATTTTAATAATTTATCATTTTAATTTCATAATTTTAAAATAAAAAATTAATTTTAGAAATATTATAATTTTATAATTTAATAATAAAAAATTATTATAAAGATTAGGTGACACATATTAAATTATAGGTTTCTACTAAAATAGAAGATTGTATTTTTATTTTATTATAGGTTTCTAATTTCAATTTTTAATAATAAAACCAATTTTAGAGATATGTTAATTTTATAATTTAATGTATTCTTATTGTAATAGGTTTCTTATTAATAGAATTTAATAGTGAGATGTCATGTGACGCGAGAAGGAGGCCTAAAAATATTTAACTTATATAATAATAATAATAATAATAATAATAATAATAATAATAATAATAATAATAATAATATAATAATAATAATAATATGTTTTCTTATTATAATAAGTTCTTTATTTAATTTTATAATTATAATAATAAATTTAAATATTAGTTAATTAATTAATTAATTAATTAAATTAGTAGATTTCTTATTACTTTAATAGTAGATTATGTTTTTATATTGTAATAGATTTCTTACGTTAATAGTTTATTATTTTAATAATAAAAAATTAATTGTAGATAATTAATAGTATTTTTTATTTTTAATAGGATATTATAAAATATTTTCTTGTTATAATAGAATTCTTATGAAATTATAATATGTATTTTATTGTAATATGTATTTTTATTTAATAAATTTATTAATTTAATTTTATAAATTAATATGAAGCCGCCACGTGGTGCGATAATGAGGCTTAAAAATGTTTAACTTTATTAATAGATTTATTAATTTAATTTTATAATTTTAATATAAAATCGACACGTGACACGATAAGAATATTTAACTTTATATACATAATTGTTGAAGTGTAATATTTTACATGTTAATTATAAGGAAGTAACACTATATTGCTTTTAAATATGAATATCAACACTTCATTACTTTCCCATCAATTGACTAATAAACTACTAATATTTCCATTAATGAATAAAGTACATTTTACTACTTTTTAACTACAAAAAAGTAATACTTCACTATTTTTCAAGTAGTTGATTTGTAATATCGGATGAATAAAGTGATGTCAATTGGATATCATACATCAAAGCGATTTTTTTAATCTTAGATGGTGCAGTTATATCATGGATATCCTCGAGACATTCCTATATTGCAAGGTCCATTATAGAATATAAATTCATACCATAAAATAACTATTCTCAAATGGAATAATCTCGATTGATTATGTCAAGGCAAATGAAAAAAATTAGCGAATCCATCTATTTAAGGTTTACCTAGAAAGCATGTATATTAGTTATCGATGGAAATAAGCTTAAAGCCTACATCTTATGAATTATTATTATAAAAACACAACCTATCTGACGGGAGATGAACTAAGTTAAAAAAACAAGTAAAATTATGTGTGATTCAAAGGAAGTACCTGTGGATCCTTAATTAGTCATTCATATTTCTATGTGACACAACGATGTATAGTATTATGATAAGATATGTTTTTAATGATTTCTTTATCTTGAAAATTACAAATTGAGTATGACACGATACTATAATAGAAGATCTCATATTTAAGTGTGAAGTAATGTTGCTTCCACGATAAGTATTAAAGCTAAATTCTCTAATAGTACTTATGAAACTTGAAATTATTCTGGACCAAAAAGAATACAGTTGTAAGAACTAAAATTGATCGAGAAGAAACTGTGTGATAATTATTGTTTATGTTTATACTAACGACAAAACAACTCGAGATAAATATTCATTAGACAGCCAAATAAATCCGATAGTTATTCACTAGATAACGTTCAAGGCTAAAAGTCACATATCTCGATATAGTAATTTTCAAAAGAAACTATTTCAAGTATTTACATTAGTATATGGTAAACTAGTTGGGAACCTACGTGATGTGCAGCTTAATTTGGATAATATACATTTATATATCATTTTGTATTATAATTTTAACATATAATTTTTTGATTTGATTGAATGTTTATATTGATATTTTTGTTATAATTTTTAAAATGAGATATTTACATATTTTTTAATGTACAATTTGTTTATGTATCTTTTTCCAATGTTTATTATTTAGATTAATTTTTTTTATATGATATACATTGAAAAGTATAGATTATACATTTATTCAAAACTTTAATAATTTAAGGAGAAATTAGAAATTCATAAGGATACAACAAGAATACGGTTTTTTAGCATTGCCAAATGTCGACGTTAAAAAAGGTAAAAGTTAACACTAAAATTTTTGACGTTGAAATATTGTGACGTAGAAAATGGATGCTAAAAGTTGGCCGAGAAAAAGATTTTAACATCAAAGAAACTTAGGCTATGCTAAATATTCAACTCGATGCCGCTGGCTGTCGTCGCTAAAATAGATATTCGACGATGCAGAAAGTGGACAATTCCACATCGGCGAGCACGACGATGCTAAAGATCATAGACTTTTAATGTCGTCACATTAGCGTCGCTGAAAATAAACAACTATTAGCATATATATTTATGATGTCGACGCTAAATGCAGACATTTAGCATTGCCAAATTTATCTAAAATTATTTTTAAAAAATTAAAATATTATTAATATATAATTATTGATAATTAAATATATATTTTATTTTTAAATTTTAAAAAATTAAATTAATTATTATTATATATATAATATATGCTTTATTATATTAAAAAGTTGTATTACATTAAATAAAAAATCATCCAGGACGATCGGTCAGGGCCGATGCTGCATCCGTCGAGCCTAGAGTAACTATGGAGGTTGATCCTGTAGGACTGGCCTGAGTGAGCAATCTCTCTACAAGCTCGAGCAAGTTTACCATTTTCCGATCATGCTCTTGCTTTTGCCGTATCATTTTAGCATTCTACCTCATCATCTCGGAATTCTGCATCTTCATTCGGTCTTGAATCAACTTCAACTGCTCCCTCAAGACAGTGACATCTTCTGAGGAGTCAGACGATCGAGAAGTAGCCACTGCCACCTTTCGACGAGTGTCAAGCCCGACGTAATAAGAAGTGGTGTTCTGGAACACCCGACGCTAAAGTTCCTCATCAGCCAAAAGCTGTAAGCCCTGCGTGAGGTTCCGTGTCTGGATATCCACCACGCGTTCATACATTTTAAGATTCTGTGTTAATTAAAAAATACTGAAAATACTGAAATTTTGCATAATTTATGTAATTATACACTTATAAATCACTCTCATGAGGCATTGTTCACCCAACCTTTATTTTGAGTGCAGTGAGTGAGTTGGAGAAAATCTGACATCGGGAGGGACTGCAACACCTCTCTCATGCTGCTTTGCTGCAGAGGAAAAATATTAATTAATAATTAAATATTATTTTAATACAGTTAAGTAAATGTATATCCACTTACCTCAGAGTGTTCCTTGCGATGCGCGAAAAACGG
>SKCR01054273.1:0-29922 GCA_019454045.1 Zanthoxylum bungeanum | reverse complement strand
TGGTTTTTGATATTTTTGATTTCTAAAATCAATTACCAATTTACAAAAGTCAAACTCAAATTTTGGTATATGTTTGACCAAAAGGCTAAGTGTAGGCACTGCATTTTTGCATTTAAGTCCCTATGATGAGTCTCATTTGGAGACACTACCTTTTAAGTCGCGGGAAATGGGCGTCGGAAGGGGAAATTCAGAATAGTCTTGTCATCAGATTCATTTCACAAGGTCACTGTTTTCGTTCGTGCTGCGTTCGTTACTTCATTCGAACGTCAGGTAGATTGCAGGCGTTTATGTAGCGTTCAAAGAGGCCTTCGAACGGTGTCGGTATTTCTGGTTTTGCTGCTAGCCTCACACCTAAGCCTAATTAGCCCACCAAAGCCCATTAAAAATATTAATTAAATCATATACCAAATTAAATAAAACATTAAAATCAATCAACCAATTATATTCCCAATCATAAATATTGTATTCCTAATTTAACAAATATTATGCCTAAGTAACACAAATTAAATATATTAACTCCCTAATGTGAACCACTTTTGTCCCCCCTCAATCTTTGGTTTTCCTTGTTTGAAACTAAATCATATCCTCCATTAAATACACAAATCCCTTCCTTGTCAAGCAAGATTTAACCCTAGCCCTTTGCCTATAAAAGGAACCCAATTCCAACCCTTGAGACCCCCCCTAGCACATTCATAGAAAAACTACATAAAAATTCTGCAAGCAAAAAAAAAAGCTCTCTCAATTCACGCCATATATAAGAAAAATCACAGCCCTAAACACCATCCACCACGCCAACTAACCACATAAAATAGTAACTAAGAACTGCACCATAAACCTTCAAAAACATCAAAAACCGTAGCCTGAAACTGTTGGAGATTATCTAGGTCCAAATGATCATAAATCAAGCATGAACATGTGTAAATACAACGAGGGATTTACGGAATACTCACATCGATCGGTTGAGCGATGCTTGGGCAACAAAAATTCTATTTTCTGCCTCTTGGACTGCTCGGCAGTAACTGTCACAGCCCACTACATATTCGGCCATTGGAGGTCCTCGTCAAGCTCCAAGCTTCGTCGAACGGTTCCCGGCTCATGGGTGGACTTCCCTATCACCTCGCATGTCTCTCGGAGTGCTAGCTCTCTTGATTTTTGCCATAAAAACCAAGCACTTGCTTCCCTATCTTCTACAATCATTCGGCAGTTCACTGCCAACCAGAAGAAAAATTGCCCACTTTGGGCGTGAAGATGAGAGGAAGAAGAGAGAAGAGTTTTGGCTCCAAAATGAAAAAAAGGAGAGAGATCGATTTTGGTTGAGGGATTTTGTGTATCTAATACACAAATCTAATTTCCAAAATTAATTAATTGATTTTGCTTTTTCGAAAAAGGTCAAGGCAATTAATTCCAACCATCAACATCAATCAATCAATCCATCAATCAATCAAATCAAGTTACAAGTTGTCACATCACTCAAAGTGACTAATGATTTGACGCTTGATGCGACTAGCGATTTGACGCTTGATTTGGCTTGCGTGCCATACTCAAATTTGAAATGCGAATGCGTTCACAAATAATCTCGGGCTCGGGTTCGTTAATTCTAAATTAATGAATTTCTTGTTGCGTCGTAATTAAATGATTACGCCTAGCGAAGTCACTATTCACGTTGCTAACGAATTAATTCTAAATTAATTCGTTCGCCCGAATTAAAATCAAATTTTAATTTCGCGTCGAAATCTAATCTCGTTTAATATATCAAATATATTAATTTACCGATTAATTCCAAATTAATCGTTATCTCTCTTTAAATGATATTTTATCCCAGATAAAATATCTCCGCAATTAATCCCAGATAAATTTTCTCTCTCATCTTATTAATCCCAGATTAATTAAAGTGCGAGTCATACGTCATCGGTGAATCTTTGGGAGGCGACCCATGAGATCCCCGGGTAAGTTGGCAGTAAATTCCGTCGTCGGACTATCTGAACACGTAAGTACCTCGTACTACGTTTATACCGAATTACAAGACAAGGTTGGCCTCTAGCAAAGCGCCATGCCTACCCAATTCTCCGGAAATATCCTTACAGGAATAAATGATCTGTATCAGGCGTAATATACGTAGTATTGCGTATTTCTGTCCAGTATCAGATGATCACATGCGAGGCCTGGGGTGGTACAGTGTCTGCCCCGTACGAAGCATATATCGGATAACCAGCAACTAGTCTCTTTAATATCGGATAATCATGACCAAGTCATATTATCCCGATGGTTGCAACCTTATTTAGAGAACCAGTTATGTATCCCTGCGCGATCATCAACTCCATATGACTGGAGTGACACTTCCGTCTTGACATCACACCCAACACACTACATTCTCAATATACCCAGTATTGGCATACACAGAACCGGTTAAAGCCCTGGACAACGCAACCAAAGTATATTGATTGTCACAAGTATTAGCGGTGCAAGTCTCAGGTTAAGACCAAATACACCTACCCTGATTTCGGATTTCCATAGACACATAGTCATACTACCAATGGAATTTCGAGGGGGTCTTATCCAGAGCGAAGCTGTTTCCCGTACCATCGGTGAAACACAACCTCCTATTACACTTGCATGAGTATCATATACCCAAATATATGAGAACTATGCAGTTATGCCCTCACAACGCGTACAAGTGTAATACTAGTCTTTTACGCATTCTACGATGTCCAATCTCGATAATGCTCTGACTAGGGATGTTTAATGATTTATCCTACGTGGACTGATTTTTTCTCATATCATTCTCCGTCCAGGAACAAATCATAGGGACCTCCTATCATTTATATATCTAGGTGATCTAATCACAAATGATAAGAGTGCAATCTCATTTGTCACATAGTTAATTTGTACAACAACACTATAATCTGTAAATAGTGACGCTATGGGTCATAATTGTCCAACAATCTCCCACTTGGCCTATAGCCAGTCACTCGAGTGTCTGACACCCGAACTATGTACGGTTAGCCCAAATTGCTGAGAAAAGGTTTCGTCAGCAGATTTTCTTGATTATCGTCTTCATGCGATTTATTCGATCATCACATCGCCACGATGTATGATCCGAACGAATCAGATGAATATCGAAGTATATATCTGGATCGTTGATGAGACCATTAATTCTTTCGCCTGTGTTCAAGCCTAGCTCAGCTGCTAACAGAATTGTATCTAATCTAATTAGATTTGTTAACGACCCAAATGGCTTATATTGCCGCTTCAACTGCAGCAATAACCCGCATTTGTTGTTTATTCGGTAACAGTATCATGCTTGGAAGATTTCCAGCTCACTGTACCGTTATTCAAACTGTATAGTACCGTTTGCGACTTTAAGTCGTCTTATCGGTTTAGGAAACTTGCTACAGTGATCCCAGTCACTTCAAGTTCTCATTCTCCACAGATTAAGACATCATCCTTAGTTCTCTAAGATACTAACGGATGTTCTTAACATCAATCCAGTGACTATCACTTGGATTGGCCTGATTGTGAATCCATATGCTCAAAGCGTATGAGACACCAGGTCGCATACATTTTTCAATGTACGAGTTCTCGGAGAGTTTTCTCGAAAGCCACGCTTTCAATTATTGTATTATGGGAATATCATTTCCAAGAAATGACATATTATCATTATTTTATAGGACATTTATTATCAGTACGCTCCCACTAACCCTCTTATATACACAAGAATCTTTTCATTTTTAATTAAATCATAAACTCTTATGATTACATCAAAACGATAATTCCAAGAACATATGCTTGCATCAATCCAAACATGGATCGAATAACCTGTAAACCTTGTTTGCTTGTTATGGTACGACAAAACCATAAGGATGTTGTAAACATCCTCCGAAAGGTTTCCTTTTCAGGAAAACGATTTTGCCATTCAGCTGACATATTTCATACATGAAACATGCAGCTTTAGCAAGCATTATCCAAATGGATTTACCGTGGCAACAATTAAAAGGTTGAATCGAAATCAACATAATGTTGATAACGATACCTTTCCGCTAAAAGCCTAGCTTTATACGTTGGTATGTTGCCATCCATGTATGTCTTCCTTGAAGACTTATACAGTACCAATAGGCATAATGCCTTACGTTACATCAACTAGTATCCAAACTTGTTGATATACATGGAATGCATTTCGTACTCATGACACTTTGTCATAATTAGGGAGTCGATACCTTGTATCACTTCCTCATACGTATTCAGTTGGTATACCTCAATAAGATTGACATCTTTATTAGGTGAGATAAGAAACCCATACCCCAGGTTGTTTTCTGACTCTCTCCAACATACGCGGTTCTTGTGTATTCGAATATTATGGTATAGTTTCATCATTGATGAACTATTTGTGTTCCATTAGGAATTGGTGCCTTGAACAATATTACTCTGATTTTCATCGAGTTATACTATCCTCCCACTTACCACTGCATATCGGTATTCCTCTTAGGAAAACCGTATGGTGAGCAACAATCTAATTGTTCTCTAGTGAGTTGTATAAGTACTATAGTTATAGTATCCCTAGGATAACCTACAATTGGCACTTATCCAATTTGGGTTTTAGTTTGGTATCATCCAAACATATGCCAAGCATACCCAAATATTCAGGAATGAGAAACCTGGTTTCTTTCCTGTTCATATCTAATATGATATCTTTCAAACATATTTAATGGAACCTTATTCTAAATAAGTTATGCACTGTTTATGCTTATCCGTTGAAGGAAATGGTAGCTCAGAGCAACTCATGATTAACCTTATCATGTCCAACAAAATTCGGTTACTCATTTCAGACACACCGTCACTTTGACGTGTTCCGGGAGGAGTCCTCATTTGAAAGAATACTATACTCTTTCAAGTATATTAGAAACTTATTGCTTAAGTATTTTCCATTACGGTCTTACCGCGACAGTTTAATACTTTAGCCAATGTGTTTGTCTATTTCGTGTCGAAAGTTAAAAGTTTCCGATTTGTGTTCTTCAAAAGAAACACATAACCATAACGTGATGCCACATCTGTAAAGGTCACAAAATATTCATATCCACCTCTAGCCTAGCTAGACATGGGCCCATTTGCTTCACTATGAACTAGGGCTAACAGATCTGTGGCATTTACACTTTTACTAAGTAAATGTGTCTTAGGCACTTTGCCCAATAAACTAGATTCATATACTTTATTTGAATAGAATCAAATTAGTCTGAGTACCCACTCTTCAAAAGTGTGGATATATGAGTCTTGTTTAATTGTGTCCCAGACAACAATGCCACAATTAGTCTCTTCTGATCAAATCAGTTTGAGCTGTTTGTTTGTCATGTTATATATTAGAGATTTATTTATATTCAAAATATAAATTCTGTTATTCACATCTAATGTGATTATCTCAATATCAACTTTATATAATAAAACACTTTAGTGTTCTAGAATATAAAGGTAAACCCACAGTGGGTTAAACACTGATATAGAGATAATGTTTCTAGTCAAACTAGTTACATTATAACAGTTTCCTAATCCTGCTCATAGCAGATTTTGAACATCAGTATATATTTATGTACCACACTTAGTATTTAAAATCCAATTTCAATACTAATAGTGAACATAATTATGACAAATATATTTGAAGTCAGAGCCATGCCCCGTCTTTAATTCCTTCATGTCTGCTTTGTCCAAATGGCAGTCACGCTTCCGCGATCCCGTTTGCCACAATTTAGGCAGACATTTTGGGATATGTCCTTTTTCTTTCTAAAAGATTATAATGATTTTGCCTTTGCCCTTTTTCAACATTCCAGAAGCCTTTGGCCATGCCTCGGGTTTCTAGAATATCGAAGTAAGGTGCGCCTTGCGCTACTTGCCTTATTGTAAATTTTGACTTTATCTCATTGAGAACAGTCATTAACTCTCCAAGAGTTATTTATTGCAATTTAGTACTTCTAAAATATAAAGATAGATTTATGAAGATCCTTCAATTTCATTATCATACTTGAAGGATCTAATCCTTAGTTCTGATTCAGAAATTAAGGAGTCTACTGCGGTAAGTATAATGGATTTAAGCACTAAAGTTATCATTACATAAATCTTCCAAAGATTATGCTCGACTATTTGCTTAACTCCGGGCTTTAGGCCTAATATGTTATTTTATCAAATAAAGTAACTTATTATTTTCCAGGACCATCCTTAAATTATTCCCAATTTTGAAAATTAAACCATTTAAATACATTTTCCCTAGGATTATGTTTTAAATGTCAATCTTTCAATTTTATCTTGATTCTAATAGTCCAACTATTTAATCAACGATTTGTGGTACTATATATTATAATGATTATTATAGTCCAACTATACAATCAAATATAATTTAAATCAATTAACCTTAATTATATTGATTACTATAGTCCAACTATAAAATCATCTATCAATTGAAATTAATTAATTCAAATATATTGATTACTATAATCCATTTATATAATCAACTATAATACAGTCCAACTGTTAATTAAAACAACAATTTAAATATTAGTCCAACTAACATTTAATTTATATGACGAATGATATTTGATTTGAGCGCGTATGGCAAGTAATTAAACTATTATTGCAAATTCAATTCTTGCCTCCCAATATTTTTTGGTGAGCCTCTAACCCTCTGTCGAGTACTCGGGAAACTGTGTTTCCTAGTGGGCTAGGATCCCGTTAAATATCACACAATCTTGACTTTGGCCAACAAATTGTATGATAATTAACTAGGTAGATCTGTAAGATCGATTGGATCCAATCCAATTCCTAGATCCGGTAGGGGGACATCCAAGTCCGAAACATATATCTTATATATTCCAATACATCCAATGTATTACCTAACATTTTTCCTCTTAATCAACTAAGCCTTGGCTTTGGCACAACAAACTTAGTGATCTCAGTTAAGCGTGACCCATTGACCATGGAAAGCTTCGTAATCAATGTCGATGGACAAGAAGTGGTCTTGACTTTGGCCAACAAACCACAATTTGGACAAGACACTGACATGGAACAAAGCTCTCGTGATTCAAACACATCCTCGACGGACAAAGGCCTTGACTTTCGCCAACAAGCCAATACCAGTCTCGGATCTTGAGTGAGAATCACTCAATGGAAGGAAAAACGCTTAATATTTTTTGAGGGTTTTTCGAGTGCAAATTGGCAACCAATTTATTATCTTTGTTAAGGTCTCATTATCATACACCCTTAAACATGCATTCTAAACACATAATAAAGCGCATATGTAAAATAATAATGATATGCGGATGGATACTTTACACATTGATCCTAGATCAAATCTCTTCATTTCTCTCTCCCGCTAGCACAAATATTTCTTCTACCCGTTACACTACACTTCTAAAGAAACCTCATTTATATTGAGGGGAATAAGTGAGAAGAGAATACAAAGAATAAGGAGGTGATAAGGCTGGACACGCAGGTCCAATTAATAAATTCCAAATTTATTACAACAATTTCTAAAATTGCCCCACCCATCTAATATCCATCCGATATACATTATTCATGCATCTCAACCATGTATTCACACAAGCATGTTATCAATCAATCTAATCCAATTAAATAATCTGATAATTAGTGATCATCCAATGTTCAAACAACGATTTGATTTTGCTCTCGAGTCAAACTCATTTTTGCGAATAAGTACTCAAAGTACGAATTCTTGAATTAAATAAACTACATCATTAAATCCAATTTAATATGCATTCAATTCTAATTCACAATTTAATTCCAAATTAAATACTACATTTTATTAATAAACCTTTACGACTTAAATTCCAAATTTAATCGTTATGGGTCTCAAAGCCCAATTAACGTCCAACGTCAATTTAATTAAAGTCCAATGGGCTTTTAATTAATTTCTTGAGGCGTGGACTTTTGGTCAACTCGGGTCAAACCGAATAACCAAAATCCAATCCGGGAGTTACCCTATAAGCCTAGAAATCAATCTTGGCCCATAGGCCCAATTAAACTTTAAAGGTCCAATTGTCGCATTTGGGCTTTATGGATGCGGTTTTGGGCCCAATTGGATCCAACCAATTTTGCCTAAACCCAACTTTGTACAACAAAGCCCAATAAGCCCATTTACAACATTTCAAGCCCAATTAACTAAATTACTAAAATCCAATTTTACAATTTAATCAATCAAAGTGCATTAACATAATTAATCACCCAAATCATTATTTCCAAAAAACAAATTAGGCTAATTAATCATGCTCATCTACATCAATTAGTGTCCAACATAAATTAACAAAAATCAAACCCATTTACATGCTCTTATGCTCTCGGTAATTTGGGGAATTTTGTCCGATTCGATTTCAATCCAATTAAAGACATTAAATCATATTCCCGAATGATTTCCAACACATCCAATTTGCAAAAATCAAAAATCCCAAGACATTATAGGGTTAAAGTTTCGGCCAACACACCAAAATTTGGGCAAATTTGTTCCAAACAATTTTTAATCAAATTGATCCAATCAATCATCAATTAAATATGTTATAAGCATAAAACATCAATTCATTCAAATCATGCTCAAAAACATTTTACCCAAATTTTAAGTCCTAATTCAATTTCATGCTTTTAACCAAGCTCTGATACCATTGTTGGAGATTATCTAGGTCCCAAGGATCATAAATCAATCATGAACATGTGTGAATACATCGAGGGAGTTGCAAAATACTCACATCGATCGGTTGAATGACGCTTTGGGCAACAAAATTTATGTTTTATGCCTCTTGGACTGCTCGGCAGTAACTGTCACAGCCTACTGCCTATTCGGCCATTGGAAGTCCTCGTCAAGCTCCAAGCTTTGTCGAACGGTTCCCTGCTCATGGGTGGACTTCCCTATCACCTTCGCATGTCTCTCGGAGTGCTAGCTCTCTTGATTTTTGCCACAAAAACCAAGCACTTTGCTTCCCTATCTTCTCCAAGCATTCGGCAGTTCACTGCCAACCAGAAGAAAAATTGCCCACTTTAGGCGTGAAGATGAGAGGAAGAAGAGAGAAGAGTTTTGGGTCCAAAATGAAAAAGGAGAGAGGTCGATTTTGGTTGAGGGATTTTGTGTATCTAATACACAAATATAATTTCAAAATTAATTAATTGATTTTGATTTTTCCAAAAATGTAAAGGCAATTAATTCCAACCATCAACATCAATCAATCAATCCATCAATCAATCAAATCAAGTGACAAGTTGTCACATCACTCAAAGTGACTAATGATTTGACGCTTGATGCGACTAGCGATTTGACGCTTGATTTGACTTACATGCCGCACTCGAATTCGAAATGCGAATGCGTTCGCAAATAATCTCGGGCTCGGGTTCGCTAATTCCAAATTAACGAATTTTCCGTTGCGTCGTAATTAAATGATTATGCCTAGCGAAGTCACTATTCACGTTGCTAACGAATTAATTCTAAATTAATTCTTTCGCCCGAATTAAAATCTAATTTTAATCGTGTCGAAATCTAATATCGTTTAATATATCAAATATATTAATTTACCGATTAATTCCAAATTAATCGTTATCTCTCTTTAAGTGATATTTTATCCCAGATAAAATTTCTCCGCAATTAATCCCATATTAATTTTCTCTCTCATCTTATTAATCCCAGATTAATTAAAGTACGAGTCATACGTCATCGGTGAATCTTTGGGAAGCGACCAATGACATCCCCGGTTATGTTGCAGCAGTAAATTCGGTCGTCGGACTATCCAAACACGTAAGTACCTCGTACTTCGTTTATACTGAATTACAAGACAAGGTTGGCCTCTAGCAAAGCGCCATGCCTACCCAATTCTCTGGAAATATCCTTACAGGAATAAATGATCTATATCAGGCGTAGTATACGTAGTATTGCGTATTTCTGTCCAATATCAGATGATCACATGCGAGGCCTGAGGCTGGTACATTGTCTACCCCGTACGAAGCATATATCGGATAACGAGCAACTAGTCTCTTTAATATCGGATAATCATGACCAAGTCATATTATCCCGATGGTTGCAACCTTATTTAGAGAACCAGTTCTGTATCCCTGCGTGATCATGAACTCCATATGACTGGAGTGACACTTCCGTCTTGACATCACACCCAACACACTACGATTCTCAATATACCCAGTATTGGCGTACACAGAACCAGTTAAAGCCCTGGACGACCGTAACCAAAGTATATTGATTGTCGCAAGTATCAGGGGTGCAAGTCTCAGGTTAAGACCAAATACACCTACCCTAATTTCGGATTTCCATAGACACATAGTCATACTACCAATGGAATTCCGAGGGGGTCTTATCCAGAACGAAGCTGTTTCCCGTACCATCGGTGAAACACAACCTCCTATTACACTTGCATGAGTATCCTATACCCAAATATATGAGAACTATGTCGTTGTGCCCTCACAAAGTGCACAAGTGTAATACTAGTCTTTTACGCATTCATCGATGTCCAATCTCGATAATGCTCTGACTAGGGATGTTTAATGATTTATCCTACGTGGACTGATATTGTCTCATATCATTCTCAGTCCAGGAACAAATCATAGGGACATCCTATCATTTATATATCTAGGTGATCTAATCACAAATGATAAGAGTGCAATCTCCTTTGTCACATAGTTAATTTGTACAACAACATTATGATCTGTACAAATAATGACGTTATGAGTCATAATTGTCCAACAAAAACACCAAAAAAAGTGACCAAAAAACGTCACCGAAAGAGTAGCGAAATACAGCAGCAAAGCAGGGAGAACGACGGCTCAGAACAGTGAGACAACGAAGGAGAGCAGTGAACCGGAGGTGTTATGGACCGTTAGCCCCTTCCGACGATCGTGTACCGTACGTCCGAGAGTTGATTTAAAAGGTTAGACCTGAGGGCACTATTTCTTTACTGCCATTCATTTTTTTTATTGTTTTATTACGCATGAGAGTCGTTTATAGATGCATGTTGTGTTTTTAAATAAAAATGAAAATGTGTGGCCTCTTGTGGTATATAGGATGGAAATCGGACATAAACTTCATAGCCGATTCCGAATGGACGGTAGTATGATCTGCACTCGGGATACAACTCCACGTACCACTTGAGTATACAGCAAATATTTTATTTCATGTTATCTTGATTTGTTTATTATCGTTATTTATTTTATGCATATTGTTTGTTTATGTAATGATGAGATAAATTGCATGGGCTTAGTAAGTGCGATTAAAGGTCCTCTATTTTGAGAGGTTAAAATCCTTTACCAAGATGTTTCGCCACGCCGGATAATGTATATTCGATTGGATGTGAGATATGTTTAATCGGGTACATGAAGTCCGATATCGATGTCTTTACATTTTTATACATGTATTGTGTTGCTTGTGCATGGGATTAGTAAGTGCGATTAAAGGTCCTCTATTTTGAGAGGTTAAAATCCTTTACCACGATGCTTTGCCGCGCCGGATAATGTAAATTCTATTGGATGTGAGATATGTTCAATCAGATACATGAAGTCCGATATCATTGTCTTTACTTTTTTGTTGTTTACGCATGGGCTTAGTAAGTGCGATTAAAGGTCCTCTATTTTGAGAGGTTAAAATCCTTTACCACGATGCTTTGCCGCACCTTTTAGCTCGTTATTATTTATTAGGTGTCATTGTAGACAACAGAACCTGGGCGACGCTGTTCTAGGCTCGCGGCCTAGTTGGGAAGTATGAAATAACATGGAGTCGCCACCCGGTGTGAACCGGGACAAAGATTTAGGCCGCACTCACCCCTCGCAAGGGAAGACCTCAAACCGTTGGGTTCAGAATGGTCCCTTACTTATGTCACTTGTGATGATATAATTTGTGCAATAAACTAACCGAATCTATTCATCATTCATGCTCAAGGGTACTTAGATCTAACATGCTTTCATCCAAATAATTTCACGCAATGTAACACAACAAGCCTATTGAACCATTAGACCAACATGTATAAATCATTACCCAAACGCATCATAAACTAAGAACATGCATAATGAACAACCTAAACATGCTTTAACAAATAAATAACAAACTAAATTAAACCATGCTTTAAATAATAAACATATAACCTAAAGACTATAACATGCTCAAATACAAATTAGGATGAGACGAGATACGTGTATCTTAAGTGGTACGTGGCATTGTATCCCGAGTGCAGACCATACTACCGTCCATTCGGAGTCGGCTATGGAATTTACGTCCGGGTTTCCATCCGATATACCACAAAAGAGAACACATATCCCGCTCATCCAACAATCACATCATGCTTCAAACGACTCTCATGCAATTATATATCAAAATAAATAAAACAACAATAAAGAAGATAAGTAGAAAGGTGCCCTCAGGTCTAACCTCTTTTTTGGTCTAAGAAAGGGCGTTACACGTCCGTTGGAAGGGTGAATGATCCGCTACTCTTTTAGTTCACCAACTCAATGTCTTTCCTTGCTGTTTTGCTGTTCGGGCTGCTGTTTCAAGTCCGTTTCGCTGCTGTTTCGCTGCTACGTTTCAGGTCACTGTCTTGACGGTTTAGAGGACTGTTTTGGGTGATTTTGAAGGCTTAGGGAGGTGCGTTTGTGGGGATTTTTTAGGGAAACTTTATGGAGGTTTTTGGGGGGTTTTCTAGGTGATTTTAGGGCTGTTTTGGAGGCTAAAGTCGAAACAAATACTGACCAGAACAGGGGACGAAACTGTGCAGTTCAAGGTGCAGTGAGGGGTGTTTCGGGACTGTTTTGGGCGCTGAATTGGAGCTGTGAATGGGGGTCTTTTGTGCGACTTTGGGGCTATATTTGAGGCTTATTTTAAGTTGTTCTAGGGCTGTGAATGGTGGCTGGAACTCGGCAATGGAGGGCTGTGAAAAGGGCTTGGGCGTGAGTGGTGTTGGTGAAGAAGAGAAGATGCGGCAATTGGAGGGTTTGTTGGCTTGGTGTTGCGGCAATGGAGGCTATTGGAAGGGCTTTGGGCTTGCAAAGGAGGCTTCACAAAGTGCTTGGACGTGCTTGAGAGAAGGATATGTGCTAGGGTTGGGAATGGGAGTGAAGGCCTCTTTTTATAGGCAAAGAGAGAAGACTTTCCTAATTTGAGTAGGAGAGAATCTCCTAATTGGTTTCTAATAAGGAATAGATCTCCTAATTTGGATTTTTCATTGGATTTGATTTGGTAGGGATTTGATTTGATTTCTTTTATTTAGGTAAGGATTTTATTTGATTTAAACATGTGATAAATGTGCATATACCTAAATAAAGGCACTATGGGCCTGAATCCCCCTCCTTGGGCATGGGCTTGGTTTGACTTGGGTATTTTGGGTTTGGTTTGGGTTTTGGGCCTTAGGTAAGCTTTGAAACAGAAGTCCAACAAGCAGCCGAAGCTAAACAACTCAGATAAAATCCAACAAAAATTCTATTTTCCAACTTTACCCTTCCAACGTTCGTTTCCCGCGGCTTTCATGACTAAAGAAGTAGTTGTCTCCATACGAGACTCATCATCGGGCTGATATGCAAAAATGCAATGCCTACAGTCGCCCCCACTTTCATGGGACTTGTGCAGTGTGTGACAATGATAATTCCTATCAAAGTATATGCAATGCATTTTTACTTACCTGGCTCGCCAGCTGCCACATGGTCCTCCTATTGTGTTGAGTTGATATGATGTTGAGGTGCTTCGACCTCTGGTCCATTCCCGAACCGTTGTTGTGATGTGGTCCATTCCCTAACCGTTGATGTGATGTGATGAGGTCCATTCCCGAACCGTCACCGTGTTGTGGTCCATTCCCGAACCGATCTCCATTCCCGGAGTGTTGCTGTGATGTGATGAGGTCCATTCCCGAACCGTCACCGTGTTGTGGTCCATTCCCGAACCGATCTCCATTCCCGGAGTGTTGCTGTGATGTGATGAGGTCCATTCCCGAACCGTCACTGTGTTGTGGTCCATTCCCGAACCGATCTCCATTCCCGGAGTGCCATTCCCGGCGTGCTCATTCCCGAGCTGTCCATTCTCGGACTATCCATTCCCGGACTATATCTCAATTCTTGGAGTATAACTCCATTCTCGGAGTGCCATTCCCGGCGTGCCATTCCCGACGTGCTCATTCCCGAGCTGTCCATTCCCGGACTGTCCATTCTCGGACTATATCTCCATTCTCAGAGTGCCATTCTCGGCGTGCTCATTCTTGAGCTGTCCATTCCCGGACTATATCTCCATTCTCGGAGTGCCATTCTCGGCGTGCCATTCCCGGCGTGCTCATTCCCGAGCTGTCCATTCCCGGACTGTCCATTCCCGGACTAAAATCTCCATTCTCAGAGTGCCATTCCCGGCATGCCATTCCCGGCAGAACTAATCTGATGTGATGTGGGCCTCGCCCCCAGAATGCCATACCTGGCAGAAACTGATCTGATGCTATGTGGGCCTTCCCCCCAGAATGCCATACCCGGCAGAAACTGATCTGATGTTATGTGGGCCTCGCCCCCAGAATGCTATATCTGGCAGGACTGATCTGATGTAATATGGGCCTCGCCCCCAGAATGCCATACCCGGCAAGACTCATACTGATAAAGATGTGGGCCTCGCCCCCAGAGTGCCATACCCGGCAAGACTGATACTGATGCTAATACGGGCCTCGCCCCAAACTGATGCTGATGTGGGCCTCACCCTAAACTGATGCTGATGTAGGCCTCGGCCCTGGGATTTATTCCAAATTCTGACGACATGGGCCTCGGCCCTGGGATTCATTCCAAATTCTGAAGACGTGGGCCTCGGCCTTGGGATTCATTCCAAATTCTGAAGACGTGGGCCTCGGCCCTGGGATTCATTCCAAATTCTGACGACGTGGGCCTCGGCCCTGGGATTCATTCCAAATTTTGATAAGGTGGTCCTCAACCCTGAGATTCATTCCCTGGATCCATTCCAAATTCTGACGATGTGGGCCTCAGCCCTGGGATTCATTCCAAAATCTGACGATGTGGGCCTCAGCCCTGGGATTCATTCCCTGGATTCATTCCAAAATCTGACGATGTGGACCTCAGCCCTGGGATTCATTCCAAAATTCTGATGATGTGGGCCTCAGCCTTGAGTTGATACTGATGTGGGCTTCGCCCCAAAACTGAAAATGATGTGGGCCTTGCCCCAAAACTGATACTGACGTGGGCCTCGCCCCAAACTGATGTGGGCCTCGCCCCAAACGGATATTGATGTGGGCCTCAACCCTGGGACTCATCCCCAAACGAATACTGATATGGGCCTTGCCCTCATGCTGACTCTAATGTGGGCCTCGCCCCATGCTGATACTGATATGGGCCTCGCCCCAAACGGATACTGATGTGGGCCTCGCCCCTATGCTGATACTGATATGGGCCTCAGCCTTGGGACTCATCCCCAAAACTACTACTCGTATGTTGCTGATTCTGGTTGGCTTGTCTTTGCCGCTTTCTCTTTTTCTTCTTTGAAACCTATGAAAAACAAAACAAATGCAAAAAAGAATGCAAAATATGTTACGTGTATGCATGCATGCATGAATGATTTTCCTATCCTACTGGGTTAGGTTTTCCGCCAGTTCTCCAGGTGATTGTTCGGCCTTCTCTCTAGTCTCATGACCCAATATCTTGTTATGTCCCTGATTCACGATGTAGTAGACTGGTCGCCCCCAGTCTTGATTTAGCTTTCTGCTCTCTGCTGTTTTGTACTTGATCAAGATGAACCACATGGTGGGGCCTTCCATATCATCATGCTATATCACATTCTACGAAATAGTCCCAATAGTTATACATATCATTGTCCTCAAAGAATGCCCAGTATTGAAACCAGAGAACCTTCAAAACATTCAATGCAACTCAAATCCAAGTCTTTGAATAAATGATCTAAGCCAGACTCAAGGTGTGTGTGTGAAAAAGTTCCTTCGCAGATTCATCCTTAGGTAAGCTAACTCAATGATTTCGTCAATAATCGGGATCGATGGGTCAAACCAACCTAGATGTCTCAATTATGCCTGCAATTGTTTTTTTTGTGCTCAATGTGGTAAGGTTTTATTTCTCTTTTGTCTCTCTCTTTTTTTCATTTTGAACTTTTTTTTTCTTTTCTCTTTTTTTTTTCATTCTTTCTCTTTTTTTTCAACACACCTACCCTTTAAGGTAGCATTTCTCCTCATGGTGGTCCTAATACTCGCCCATTGGTAGCTTCACGCTTATCGGTTATAGGCGGTTCAATTCTTTTCTTTAGAGACTTTTCTTTCATTTTCAACCATACCACACATCATAACATCTTTTCTTTTCTTCTTTTTCTTCTTTTTTTTTTTGAAAGCCCCCCCAATGGTCTTTCTATCCTTGCCGTAAGGTTCTCTGTTTCTCGGTTTCATTTTCTCCAATATCCATGTTTGCTAAACTCTTCTTTGACAAGTCTTATTTTTCCTAACCCAACAGATATCTATGATGGCTTTTAAGACACGGGGTTAACATGATGCATGTATGCATGAGATGCATGTGATGTATGAGACACAATATGCATGGGGTTATCAAAAGCATAAAGGGCGGCCCTTATAGGTCATACAACTATATTCACATGTGGGTTTACAGGAGTGTGGACAAAGGCTCTCGTTTGACGTAGGATTACCCACAACCAGGACTCCCCACTCAAGGGTTCAAACGACCAAGTGAGTGCACCTTTTTTATACCTTACGGTACGTGCCAATGAGTTACGGTGTGTGACTAACTGTCAAATGGATTTCCCATTGTAGATTCCCCAGAGGGAGGGTGGAGCGAGGCTCTCTTAAGTACCCAAGCCCCTTAGGCTCTTATCGCTTGGTGTCAGGAATAAACAACGAGTCCTCCAGATTAGTCTATCACAACGAGCTACAGATAATGATTATCTAGGTGCTTTCACAGCTTTTCCCCGAAGGGTAGTGAATGAAGGAAAACACCAAGTCATCACCTAGCTTTAACAGTGCCTTTGGTTAAAACCCCCTCAACCCACTATAGAAACGGTCAACTAAAGCACAAATCATACACATCACAAGACATGATTTCGAGGCCAATTCTTTAAATCCCCAGTGGAGTCGCCAGACTGTAGACAACAGAACCTGGGCGACGCTGTTCTAGGCTCGCGGCCTAGTTGGGAAGTATGAAATAACATGGAGTCGCCACCCGGTGTGAACCGGGACAAAGATTTAAGGCCGCACTCACCCCTCGCAAGGGAAGACCTCAAACCGTTGGGTTCGGAATGGTCCCTTACTTATGTCACTTGTGATGATATAATTTGTGCAATAAACTAACCGAATCTATTCATCATTCATGCTCAAGGGTACTTAGATCTAACATGCTTTCATCCAAATAATTTCACGCAATGTAACACAACAAGCCTATTGAACCATTAGACCAACATGTATAAATCATTACCCAAACGCATCATAAACTAAGACATGCATAATGAACAACCTAAACATGCTTTAACAAATAAATAACAAACTAAATTAAACCATGCTTTAAATAATAAACATATAACCTAAAGACTATAACATGCTCAAATACAAATTAGGATGAGACGAGATACGTGTATCTTAAGTGGTACGTGGCATTGTATCCCGAGTGCAGACCATACTACCGTCCATTCGGAGTCGGCTATGGAATTACGTCCGGGTTTCCATCCGATATACCACAAAAGAGAACACATATCCCGCTCATCCAACAATCACATCATGCTTCAAACGACTCTCATGCAATTATATATCAAAATAAATAAAACAACAATAAAGAAGATAAGTAGAAAGGTGCCCTCAGGTCTAACCTCTTTTTTGGTCTAAGAAAGGGCGTTACACGTCCGTTGGAAGGGTGAATGATCCGCTACTCTTTTAGTTCACCAACTCAATGTCTTTCCTTGCTGTTTTGCTGTTCGGGCTGCTGTTTCAAGTCCGTTTCGCTGCTGTTTCGCTGCTACGTTTCAGGTCACTGTCTTGACGGTTTAGAGGACTGTTTTGGGTGATTTTGAAGGCTTAGGGAGGTGCGTTTGTGGGGATTTTTTAGGGAAACTTTATGGAGGTTTTTGGGGGGTTTTCTAGGTGATTTTAGGGCTGTTTTGGAGGCTAAAGTCGAAACAAATACTGACCAGAACAGGGGACGAAACTGTGCAGTTCAAGGTGCAGTGAGGGGTGTTTCGGGACTGTTTTGGGCGCTGAATTGGAGCTGTGAATGGGGGTCTTTTGTGCGACTTTGGGGCTATATTTGAGGCTTATTTTAATGTGTTTTAGGGCTGTGAATGGTGGCTGGAACTCGGCAATGGAGGGCTGTGAAAAGGGCTTGGGCGTGAGTGGTGTTGGTGAAGAAGAGAAGATGCGGCAATTGGAGGGTTTGTTGGCTTGGTGTTGCGGCAATGGAGGCTATTGGAAGGGCTTTGGGCGTGCAAAGGAGGCTTCACAAAGTGCTTGGACGTTCTTGAGAGAAGGATATGTGCTAGGGTTGTGAATGGGAGTGAAGGCCTCTTTTTATAGGCAAAGAGAGAAGACTTTCCTAATTTGAGTAGGAGAGAATCTCCTAATTGGTTTCTAATAAGGAATAGATCTCCTAATTTGGATTTGTGATTGGATTTGATTTGGTAGGGATTTGATTTGATTTCTTTATTTAGGTAAGGATTTCATTTGATTTAAACATGTGATAAATGTGCATATACCTAAATAAAGGCACTATGGGCGTGAATCCCCCTCCTTGGGCATGGGCTTGGTTTGACTTGGTTTGACTTGGGTATTTTGGGTTTGGTTTGGGTTTTGGGCCTTAGGTAAGCTTTGAAACGGAAGTCCAACAAGCAGCCTAAGCTAAATAACTCAGATAAAATCCAACAAAAATTTTATTTTCCAACTTTACCCTTCCAACGTTCGTTTCCCGCGGATTTCATGACTAAAGAAGTAGTTGTCTCCATACGAGACTCATCATTGGGCTTATATGCAAAAATGAAATGCCTACAGTCATTTATTCATATGTTCATATATGTGTCATGTTGTTTACTGCATTTTGGAGGTCACTGCTGTAACCCCGTTCGAACTCGTTTCAGAACGCCGCACGAACGCATGTTTTCTGTCTGCTCCCATTCGAATGCGTTTCAGAACGCCGCACAAATGCATGTTTTCTGTATGCTCCCGTTCGAACGCGTTTACGAACGCTACTCGAACGCGCATGCATTTGTTTCATCAGGTCTGGTCCCGTTCTAACGTGTTATCAAACGCTACATGAACGCGAACCTTCTGATCACCATTCGAACGCGTTTACGAACGCTACACGAACGCACACACACTGAACTGAGTCCTTTTTATCATACTTTATTCGTAATTCGCCCCTATCAGTTATCCCTTTGTTTTACAAATCTGATTGCCTCTTTTCATTATGCATGATTATGCAATTGCCATTTATTTGTATTCCTCACATGTATGAGTACAATGTGCTTATTAAGTTGAATGCTTGCCGTATGTTAATTTACCTTTATGCATGTAAAATCGGACATAGATTATATGCAAATAGGTTGTATGCAAGCATGAAAAATGTGTTATATGCAAACTTATATATGAGCTTTGTACTTATGCATACGAACTTAGGATTAAATTATCCATGGAAATATGTTGCTTAGGCTTGGTTAGATTAATGCACAAATCATTTCATTACAAGTGGCATAAGTAAGGGACCATTCCGAACCCAATGGTTTGAGGTCTTCCCTTGCGAAGGGTAAGTGCGGCCTTAAATCTCATTTTCCCGGTTCACACCGGGTGGCGACTCCATTATTCTCCGGTTTAGTCCCCCGCGGGCTAATCCGTACTCCCAACCGGGCCGACAGCCCGGAACATCATTCGTCGTCCAGTTTCTCTATGCCACAGTTTGGCGACTCCACTGGGGATAGAGAATTGGCCCCGAAATAATGCCTTGTAATATTATGATTTGTGCTTTAATTAACCGTGTCTACTATAGGTTAAAATGGGTTTAATCAAAGACACTTTTAAGGCTAGGTAATGATTTGGTGTCTTCCCTCATTCACTACCTTTCTATTAGGAAAAGCTGTGAAGGCACCTAGATAATCACTTACTTATGGCCTATTGTGATGGACTAATTTGAAGGACTCGTTTTTTATTTCTGTCACCAAACGATAAGAGCCTAAGAGGCTAGGGTACTTGAGAGAGCCTCGCTCCACCCTCCCTCTAGGGAATCTACAACGGGAAATCCATTTGACAGTCAGTCACACACCATAACTCGTTGGCACGTACTATAAGGTATAAAAAAAGGGTGGGCTCACTTGGTCGCTCGAACCCTTGAGTGGGGAGACCTAGTTGTGGGCAATCCTTCGCCAGCGAGAGTTTTTGTCTACACTCGCGCAAACCCGCATGTAGACCGGAATTGTATGACCTATAGCAACTATTTCCTTGTGCTTGTGGACCATCCTCATTTGGATGTAGTTGGACTTCTTGTCAGAAATGCGAACTTGTTGGGCCATTTAAACTGGGACGAATTCGTATCCTATGATGATTGGGCCAAAAGCTTCTGAAATGTTGATGGACCACTCTGTAGAAAGTATTTATGTATGCTTGTGTTTAGGAACATTGTCGTTTGGATCTATTCGGACCTTTTGTCATGAGGTATGGGCTTGTTGGGCCATTTAAACTGGGACAAGAACGTATCTTATGACGATTGGGCCAAAAGCTCCTAAAACGCCAATGGGCCATTATATGTTTGTGTTTAGGAACATTATCATTTGGATACGGTTGGACTTCTTGCCATGAGATGTGAACTTGTTGGGCCATTTAAACTGGGGCGAGTTCACTCCTATGACTGTTAGCCCAAAAGCTTATATAATGATGATGGATTTGTGTGAAAATTTTAATGAGTTGATATATTCCTTGTATCGCATGCATCTCATTCATCTCATGTATACATATATCCTGTTAACACCCTATATGTCAAAAATATATCATAGAGTCCCGTTGGGTTAGGGAAGAGAGAAGACTCACTAAAAGACTACAAAAAGATATGAGTACATCCGATAACGAGGTATCCCGGATAGATCAGTTGGAAAACGATCTCGCCAAAATAACTGAACAGTTGCAAGCCTTGACTACTGCTGTGGCTGGTATAGCTGTACCCCGTGCTGGGGGGAATTCTAAGAATGTGAGGCGCGAGGAGCCTCTGAATGGGTTGGGGGATGACATCCCCACTTTTGATGATGACATGGAAGAGTATGCAACAGGCAGAGTGATTGGGTCTCAGGCATAATTTCAGAAGCTTCAGGATCAGGTTGAAACAGTTACCCGTAAAATGAAGGGTAACATTAAGAGTTTTTAGATTATGAGGCAATGACCTTCGAAGAACAGTTGCCTACTCAGTTCAAGATGCCAGATATGGCTAAGTTCAACGGGAATGGGGATCCAAGGGTTCATCTCCGTCAGTATGTATTAGTTATGAGTTCCGTGGGTTTGACGAAGCGACAGGTGCAGAAGATGTTTGGAATGTCACTCGAGGGGGCACCGATAGTATGGTATCACAGCCTTGAGAAGAAAGTAAGGGAAGATTGGAGGGAATTGGCTGATGCATTCCTGAAACAGTATGTCACGGACTTGGAGATAGATCTGTCACTCCGTGATCTGGAGAGCACCAGGCAGAAACCGGAAGAGAGTTTCAAGGAGTATGTAGACCGCTGGAGAAGCCATCTCTTAAAGATGCAGACCAGGCCCTCAGAGAAGGACCAGATAAAAATGATCATCAAGGGCACCAAGCCCTCCATCTATGGGAAGCTAAGGAGGATGACCTCCATGATTACTGATTTTCGATAGTTGAGGGAAACTGTCATGGATATTGAAGAAGAAGAGGTCGAGAATAGAAAATTCTATGGTCTGAACAGAAGACCGATTGGGGGGACATCAGGAACAAAGCCAATTTCTGCTGAGATTGCCACTATCCAAAACCGGAGATTCTCCAACTTGGGTAGACCTCTGTCCAAGGTATTGGAGAAATTGAAGAGACAAGGACTTCTGAAACCCTTAGAAACCAAACAACTCACAAAACCTCCACCACCACATCTCAACCTAAACCAATATTGCCAATTCCACCAACAAAAATGCCACGATACCGAAATGTGCCCGACTCCGCCATAAAATCCAAGACCTTATAGACTCCAAAAAGATACCCGACCCTGAAATAGAACGCCCCAACACACACCAAAACCCTTTAGCAAATTACCACTCTGTCCCGCCATCAACCTATATGATAAACTCTGGCCTACCCGAGAACCTTGTCCTCAAATCCTTTGACCTCCAAGCCGTTTGCCTTGGGATTTGGTATAGTAACAGCGAGGATGAAACCGAACATGGGAAGAGATTCTGGGCAGACTTCTCTAGTAGTGATGAAGAATAAGTGAGGGGTATGACACGCAGCAGGCGTTTCTACAATGATATGGCTGATAAGGTTAAATGGGTGTTATCATAGGGTAGAGGAGTGGCTGAGAATACAGAAGGTGCCGAGGGAGATGTAGTGCTGCAGCAGTTGAGGAAAACCCAAGCACAAGTGAGTATCTAGGATTTGTTGTGTGCATCTCAGGACCACAGGCGGGCCATGGTTGAGGCCTTAAACAAGATAGTGGTTATAGAAGATGCCAACCCTGCAATGTTTGTTGGGTCAGTGCAAAAGAAGGCTCTGCAGGCAATCACTTTTTCTGAGGAAGAACTCCCAGCTGAGGGGAGAAATCATAATAGACCCTTGTTTATCAGAGCAGAAGTAAGAGGTAAGAGGACCTCTTGTGTGATGGTGGATGATGGCTCGTCCATCAATGTGTGCCCATTGAAGATTTTGCCAAAGCTGGGTATGAAAACAACAGATCTAGATCCCTCTGGTAGGACTATCAAGGCTTATGATGACAGTAAGTGAGGAGTTGAGGGTACCTTTGTAGCAGCAGTCAAGGTTGGTCCTATTGAGGACGAAGGTGAGTTCACAGTGCTGGACATCCTAGCCATTTTTGCCTTGCTGTTAGAAAGGCCTTGGTTTCATAAGCTTGGGGGCGTGCCCTCCACTATGCATCAGATGATTAAGTTCCCATATGGAGGAGAAATTGTCACCATCTGAGCTGAGGTAGACAATGATGTGGCTGGTTTGGAAATACAACCTTTCACGAGGTTCCAAGTGTCGGCAACTTTTGAGGAATGGGTGGATCCTAGGGTGGCTAGGATCAAGAAAAAAATGAAGTTTGAGCGGGGTGAAGGTTCAAAATTGCCAGATTTCAGAGGATAGACTACTCGGAAGGGTTTGGGATACACATCTGATGAAGAAAAGCCGAAGATTAAAGAGAAAGGGTTGAAACTGGCATATTGTTTTGTGAAGGCTTCAGGGTATCAGGGTGAGCCCGAACCGATAGAAGTTAACGGGATGGTGGTACCTGGTTTTGAAATCTTCCAAGAGATGCTGGGCAAGAAGATACTGACCAAAGAAGTTGGGGAAGAAGCAGAGAATTGGGAAGAAGAGCTGATGAAGTTGGAGAGCCTGACTCTTGAAGAGGATAAAAAGCCTGAAGAAAACCTGGTTGCAGAGGAAGAAGTGTCTATAGATGATGAAGACATTTACCTTCCTGATTTATTTGAATATACTCCCGCATTAACCAATAATAAAGACATTTCTTTTGCTTACTTGCCTGAGTCATTTCCATTTGCTCTACACGAATCAAACATATTTGATATCAGTTTAGCCAGAACTAATGCATTCAACTTGGGTACACCTGAGAACCCCAAGGAAATTCTGATGGCAAGTGACGTTACCGCTGAAGAGAGGGAGAAATTAGAAGAAGTATTGGTCAGATATGCCAAAGTGTTTGCTTGGTCCTATGAGGAGATGCCTGGAGTAGACAGAAACATTGCCCAGCACACAATACCAACTTATCCGAATATGAGGCCGGTGAAACAGAAACTCTGATGGATGAGACCAGAATTGGCCGAGAAGGTCAGAGAAGAGGTTAAGAAGCAGATAGATGTGGGGTTCTTGGAAGTAGTAATATATCCTGAGTGGTTGGCAAATATTGTGCCGGTGCCGAAGAAAGACGGGAAGGTAAGAATGTGTGTGGACTACAGAGATCTCAATAAGGCTTGCCCGAAAGATGATTTTCCTCTACTGCATATAGACATACTGGTTGATAGTGCGGCTTTATCTGCTATGTATTCATTTGCAGACGGATTTTCAGGTTACAATCAGGTTCTTATGGCTGAGGAAGATAAATACAAGACTGCCTTTGTTACCGAATGAGGTACTTATTGTTACAGGGTAATGCCGTTTGGGCTCAAGAATGCGGGAGCTACGTATCAGCGGATGGCTACTACACTATTCCATGACTTGATGTAAAAATAGATTGAAGTGTATGTGGATGACATGATGGTGAAATCAAAAACCAGAACCGGGCATATAGAAGCACTTGAGAGGTTCCTTGAGAGAGTTGACAAATACAACCTGCGGCTGAATCCCAAGAAGTGTGTGTTTGGGGTAACATTAGGAAAATTACTGAGACATACAGTGGGAATGGGAGGAATAGAGGTAGACTCTGAAAAGATCAAAGCAATCACTGAAATGCCAGCACTGAAGACTGCGAAGGAAGTCAGAGCATTCCTGGGGAAAATTCAGCACATCAGTCGGTTCATCGCCAAGTTGACGTCAATATGTGAGCCTATCTTCAAACTGTTGAGAAAAGATCAGCCGGTAAAATGGAATGAGCAGTGTCAAACAGCCTTCGACAAGATCAGAGAGTACTTGGTAAAGCCGCCTGTATTGAAACCTCCGAGACCGGGCAGACTTTTGATATTGTATTTGGCCATAGAATTAGAAGCACTGGGGGCAATGATGGTACAGGCAGATGAGACAGGGGCAGAACATGCAGTCTATTATCTGAGTAAGAAAATGCTTCCGTATGAAGCTCGTTATCAAGAAGTAGAGAAGATCTGTCTCGCAGTGGTATGGGCTTCCAGAAAATTGTGGCATTATTTTTAGTCTTACAAGATCCAGGTAGTGGCAAAGGAGAATCCTCTGAAATATCTGCATTCAGTGCCTTCGCTAGTAGGGAAATTGGCAGATGGTTAGTATTGCTGACAGAGTTTGACATTGAGTATCTCACCACCAAAGTGGTGAAAGGGCGAGCAGTGGTAGAGTTTCTGGCATTGCAACTTGTCGAAGGGGATCAGTATAAGTTTGAAATTCCAGATGAAGAGATCCAAGCAATAATAGTTCAGAGATGGAAAATGTATTTTGACGGAGCAGTGAACTACGAGGAGCCGGAATTGGGATTGTGATAGTGACCACAGAGGGAGAGACCTTGCCTTTGGGCAAAAGGTTGACATTCAGAGTAACAAACAACATGGCCGAGTATGAAGCATGTGCTTTTGGTTTGACTGCATTGATAGCCTTAAAGGCCGAGAGTGTGGAAGTCTACGGATATTCTGTGTTGGTAGTCCAGCAGGTACGAGGAAAATGGGAATTGAAAGAGGAACAGTTGAAACCTTACCTTATTCACCTCAGAAAATTGGCACAGGTTATCCCCGATTGTAAGTTTCAACACTTGCTGAGAGAAGAAAATCAGATGGCAGATGCATTAGCTACACTTGCAGCAACTTGGGAAAATCCAGAAAAGTTAGTGATGAGACCGTTGATACTGGCGACAGCAAGAAGACATGTTTATGAGATAGAGAGAATTCTGGAAATAGAGGTCGACGACGGAAAACCTTGGTATCATGACATTCAGAGGTATCTGGAACATGGGGAACTTCCAGAGGGAGCAGGCAGAAAAGACAGAGTAGCCATTCAGAAGTTAGCTTCCCAGTATATGATTTTGATAGGGGAACTGTACAAGAGGAAAGCAAACAATATTCAGTTGAAGTGTTTGAGAAAATAAGAGGCTCAGCAGGTAATGGAAGATGTACACGCCGGGGTATGTGGTCCGCACATGAACGGGTTGAATCTGTCCCACAAGATAGTGAGACAGGGTTTTTACTGGTCAACCATGGAGACAGACTGTGCGAAGATGGTAAAGCACTGTCATAATTATCAGGCACACGGCAATTTGAATCATTTACCGCACATAAAGTTGCACGGGTTGTCAGAGCCGTGGCCTTTCTCAGCATGGGGAATTGATATGATTGGAGAGATTTGACCAAATGCATCGAATGTCATCGCTTTATAGTAGTGGTAGTAGACTACTTCTCGAAATGGGTGGAGGCCGAATCATTTCGCAATGTTACAGCAAAGCAGATGGCAAAGGTTATAGCTCGGAATCTCATTTGTCGGTATGGTATGCCGCACCATGTGGTTACAGATAACTGAGTTCAGTTTCAAGGAGAGACAAAGGCAATGCTACAGAAATATGGGATAGGCCATCACAAGTCATCACCATATAGGCCGCAGGCAAATGGAGCAGTTGAGGCAGCCAACAAGACAATACAGGCGATTTTAGCCAAGATGACATAAAACTGCAGAGATTGGGCCGACAAACTACCGTATGTTGTGTGGGGGTACAAAACAACAGTAAGAACAGCAACAGGGGCCACGCCTTACTCTTTGGTCTATGGAATGGAAGCAGTATTACCAGTGGAAGTGGAAATACAGTCTATGAGGGTATTAGCAGATGCAAAGTTACCAGAACAAGAATGGGCCGCACAGAGGTTTGATCAGTTAGCACTGCTGGATGAGAAGAGAACAAAGGATTTGTATCACATGCAGTTGTATCAGAAGAGACTAGCCTGAGCATTCAACAAGAAAGTACATCCCACCAAGATCAGGAAGGGTGATTTGGTACTTAAGCAGTCCAGGCCGTCGATGAAAGATCCGAGAGGAAAGTTCAGACCTAACTGGGAAGGACTTTACATAGTGCAGAAAGTAATGGGAAATGAGGCAGAGAGACTGTCAGAATTGGAAGGTAACGAGTTCACTGAGCCGATCAACGTGGACAGATTGAAGCAATATTTCGCCTGAGAAAGAAAAAACTTGGCAGAAGACCTAACCCGACGGGATAAGGAAACTCATGCATGCATGCATACACATAACACATTTTGGCATTCGTTGTGTGTTTGTTTTGTAATTACAGGTATTTGAAGAAGAAAAGAAGAGGCGGCAAAGACAAACAGATCAGAAGAATCAACATACCAGCAACAGTTTTGGGGATGCGACCTAGGGGGCGAGGCCCACATCAATGCTAGCAACAGTCTTAGGGACGCGTCCCGGGTTTGAGGCCCACATCAACACACATATCAGTTGCAGTTATTGGGATGCGTCTCAGGATCGAGGTCCACTGCATCATCTATTTCGAGATGCGTCCCGGGGTCGAGGCCCACCTTTTGTCAGTGATATTGGGATGCGTACCAGGGTCGAGGCCCCCATCATCGGTTGCAGCTATTGGGATGCGTCCCATGATCGAGGTCCACTGCATCATCAGCTTCGGGATGCGTCCCGTGGTCGAGGCCCACCTTTTGTCAGCAGTATTCGGATGCGTCCCAGGGTCGAAGCCTCCATCGTCGGTTGCAGCTATTGGGATGCGTCCTAGGATCGGGGTCAACTACATCATCAACTCAGTTCAAGACAACAGGCAAGTCAGGTGGCAGCCGGCGAGCCAGGTAAGTAAAAATGCATTGCATAACTTTGATAGGATTGTCACTGTTGCACATTACACAAGCCCCATCAAAGTGTGGGCGACCGTAGGCACTGTATTTTTACATTTAAGTCCCTATGATGAGTCTCATTTGGAGGCACTACCTTTTAAGTCGCGGAAGTCGCGGGAAGCGGGCATCGGATGGGGAAATTCAGAATAGACATTGTAGGCATTGTATTTTTGTATGTGAAACCCGATGATGAGTCTCATTTGGAGGCACTACCTTTTGAGTCACGGAAGCCGCGGGAAATGGATATCGGAAGGGGAAATTCAGAATAAACAAGGTTCACTGTTTTCGTTCAGGCTGCGTTCATGTATACGTTCGAACGCCAACAGATTGCGGGCGTTCGTGTCGCGTTCGAGGAAGCGTTCGAACGGTGTCGGTAATTCTGGTTTTGTTGCTAGCCTCACACCCAAGCCCAATTAGCTCCCCAAAGCCCATAAAACACATCCCAATTTAATTAAATTAAACATTGAATTAAATAAAATATTTAAACCATTTACCAATTAAATAAAACACAAAATATAATTAAGATAAATCAATATATTAACTTCCTAACTAAACAAATCACATACTAAATTAAAAAAGATGTCATGCCTAATTAAAATCAATCAACCAATTATATTCCCAATTAAAAATATATTATTCCTAACTTAAAATATTGTATGCCTAATCAACACAAATTAAAGATATCACCTTCCTAATTTGAATTAACCTTGTCCCCCCTCAATCTTTGACTTTCCTTAAGACCAAATCCTAAATTGAATGCAAGATCCCTTCCTTGTGAGACAAGGACAAACCCTAGCTCTCTTCTATATAAACATGACCTAACCTAGCCACCTCTTCTCTGGAATCCCCCTAGTTCACGCCCATCACAAGAAATAAAAGAAGAAAAGAATTTCCAACCCCTAGCTCATATTCACAATAGACACACAACTCACACAAATCACAAGAGAAAAGAAAATAACCCCAAGCCTTCACATTAAAAGCACCTTCACAAACCGATCAGCCCTACACGTCCATAAACCTCACAAATCTTCTCCACTCCATAACCGAAAATAGCAGCCCCCTAAGCCTCCACACATTACCAAAAATTACACCCCCATAAACACCTTAGATCACAGAAAAATATAGCCCCAAAACAATCCTCACAAGTACCGAAAATCACAGCCCCATACAGTCCCTAAAAAACTTAAAAACAGTAATATAAAAACTGCATTCATAATCATTAAAATAATTAAAACATCAAAACAGGTGACCTGAACAGTGAGCAGCAAAACAGAGGCCGAACAGTAGCAAATCAGAGTCAAAAACAGCAGTAAAAGACGGAGAACGACGACCCCAAACAGTGAGAAAACGAACGAGAGCAGTGAACCAGTGAACCGAAAGAGTTGCGGAGCAACCACCCTTCCGACGACCGTGTGCCGTACATCCGAGAGGTGATTTAAAAGGTTAGACCTGAGGGTACTTTTCACACTCATCTTTATTTGATTTTTGTTATTTATTTTGATTGTATTTTACTTGTTTGTTAAATCTTGTTTGTGTATGATGTCTGTTGTGGGTATTGGATGAATGGAAGAGTGTCGTCTCTTGTGGTATATAGGATGGAAACCCAGACCTAAATTCCGTAGCCGAATCCGAATGGACGGTAGTGCGGTCTGTACTTGGGATACAACTCCACGTACCGCTTGAGTAAACGACACCCTCTTTTGTTTTTTTTGTGTTGTTTTGGTTTATTTATTTTTCGTCACTTGAATTCTGCATGTTGCTTATTTATGCATGGTTCAATCAAGCGCATGGGCTTAGTAAGTGGAATGAAAGATCCCCTATGGGGAGGGGTTAAAGCCCTTTACCACGATGCTTTGCCACGCCGGTTGATGTGTGTTCGGTTGGATGTAAGATATGTTCAATCGGGCATACTAAGTTTGATATTATTGTGTTTAATTCTTTGTATGCATGACTCAATCGAACGCATGGGCTTAGTAAGTGGAATGAAAGATCCCCTATGGGGAGGGGTTAAAGCCCTTTACCACGATGCTTTGCTGCGCCGGTTGATGTATGTTCGGTTGTATGTAAGATGTGTTCAATCAGGCATACTTAGTTCGATATGATTGTCTTTATGTTTGTATGCATGATGCGATCGAGCGCATGGGCTTAGTAAGTGTGATGAGAGGTCCTCTAATTGAAGAGGTTAAAATCCTTTACCACGATGCTTCGCCGTGACTCGCATCCTTGTTTTCTTAGGCTTTTTTCT
>SKCR01054272.1:0-29870 GCA_019454045.1 Zanthoxylum bungeanum | reverse complement strand
TGTATTATAGTACATGGACGATGAAATAGGTTAATGCAGAGTAGTTGTTGAAGTAGAAAAGCTTAAAGACTACTGAGGGCTGTAAAGGAAATATAGGGAGTTGATAGTCGAGTAATGAGAAATAATGTTACGGTCAAGTTGGACAAGTGGAATAGAGAAATATCAAGTATAAGTATGAGATATTAGAATTCTCGGAGTGATCCAAGATACTAGTTATTAATAACCTGCTCAAATCAAGGAATCGTGGAGCATAAGTGAAGGATTAGAAGGAAGAAATCTTAGAGAGAAGAGTATAAAGTACAACGAAAGAACAGAGGGACAATAGTCAAAAGTACTCAGCAAAAAGTATTACAGAACGGGGACTTAGGAAAGGGAAAAGAGGAAAGATCCAGTGGTCAGCAAAGGTTAGCAACAAAAATATAAAGTTTAGTAGCATCTTTGGATAATCACGAAGTTAAGAAGATCACGAGTAAACCCCAGAGAGGATTCCAGGACGAATCATATTTAAGGGGGGGAGAATTTGTAACGACCGATAGTTCTTACTACTGCCTGCAATGGTATCGTTACGATCGAGGCAAAGACATGTAAAATAAATTATGATGGGACCCAAGTATATCTGCAAAATGAATTTGGAGACGGTCGGTAAATTTCTAGAAGTCCCGAGAAGAAACTGTATCTCATGCCCTTTTGTACTAAAAATAGTATTTTGGGCATAACTTTTTCATACGAAATTGGAATTTTATGCACTTCATATCGTCGGAAAGCTTAGACCAAGACCTACAACTTCCATGTTATATATTTTTCCAAAATCGGACCAGAAACGGTCAAATACGTAAATTAAAATCTGGATGAATAGTAAATACGGACCTAAGTGACAAAATGATTAAACTTCTCCATTTTTCTAGAACCCTCTACATTTTTCTTGTATCAAATAGACCCTCTTATATAAAGGCAACTATTCAACTTTACCAAAGAGAAAAAAAAAAACGAATTGGAGGGAGGAGAGGAAAAAGCACCGTGAGAGAAAGAGAGGGAAAAGGAAAGGAAGAAGAGGAAGAAGAAGAGAAGGAAGAAAGAAGAAAGGAAAGAAAGAAAGAAAGAAGAGAGAAAGAAGGAGAAGTCTAGGAGTTTTGACACCCATGGAGCTTGATGAAAGGCTTGGGAAGTAAAAGAAATAAGGTAATGAAACTAAACCCAAATTCTAATTTATGAGATTTTGACAAATTGATGATATGCTAGTTGAAATGGAATGTTATATGTTGAATATTAGTGATTACTAGTAAAGAAATGGGTTTTGTGTTAAGTTGTATAAACTTTAAAAGTTTAAAGGATTAATTAGTAATGAGATGGGTAGTTAAATGAATGATTGATATCCTAAAATGATAGTTTAGTATGTTTGGAGTTGATGTAATTTAGTGGTTTGATTGTTGGAAGATGATATGGAAGCTTTGAAGATGTTTTGGGTATAATTGGTGAAGTGTGTATGATGAGTTAATAATTAAATTGTTGTTGGATTGATGGTTAACGCATATAGAATAAAGTGTAAGAAGATGCATTGTGTGTGGGTTTTGGATTGGAAGTGTTGTATGAAGTAAAATTATCAAATAGAGCAATGAATTACATAACATGGGCAGTGAGTTTCGGTTTCCAGCAACTTCCGGACAGGCCCTGATTTATTACGTATAACTTGAGTCCTAGGTGTCCGTTTGATAAACCATAAAATTTCTGGATAACGTAAACATATTAGGGACCAATATATTCAAAAATCAGAATTTGCAGATTTAATATGAATTTAGGCCAAATTTTACAAGTTGGATGTTTTGCAGATATTAATAGTAAGAACTGTAAAATAAAGAAAGTAAATTATTATTATTACAGAACGTAATTAAAAATTACAAAACTAAATTAAAAGAAACTTAGAGAGAGAAGAACTCCCTAATTATATCAAAGAAGTGGGAGGGAGAGGTACACTGAAATCTGAAATTTCGAGCTCTATTTATAGGCGCGGATAGGGTCCAGCGTCGCGACGCTGGAACAGTTCCCGCATCGCGACGCCAGCTACAATAAATCGTGGCACAATGACGGCTTGACACGAGGCGAGGTGGCTAAGAGCTCAGATCCTTATCCGATGACGTGGCACTGTTCATGACGTCATTGCTTACGTCACGTTGATGTGTGGAGGGCGATTTTCGGCACCGTGAGATCTTGACACGTGGCATAGGCGCACATTAGCAAGTCCGTTGAGATAGAGACACGTGGCATAGCGCAAGATAGCATTAGCAGGCGGCGCACGTTAGCTAATTTTCTGATTGGTCCACGTTTCCGCGGCGTATTTTAGCAAATCCGGCGCATTATGGGCGTCGCGACGCGAAAGGCTTCAGCGTCGCGATGCTGAAATGACGATTTTGCCCTTTTCATCCAGTTTTTCCTATTTTGCTCCAATTCACGTCCAGAATGTCCTTAAACTTTATTTATCTACAAAATAACAAAAAACACATCAAAATATTCACAAAACTCAAGTAACAATACAAAATATTAGGTTAAATGAGTGGGAAATAGTGATAGATTTTGTTGGACAATTATGACCCATAGCGTCACTATTTGTACATATCATGGTGTTGTTGTACAAATTAACTTTGTGACAAAGGAGATTGCTCTCTTATCATTTGTGATTAGATCACCTTAGATGTATAAATGATGAGAGGTCCCTATGATTTGTTCCTGGACGGAGAATGATATGAGACAGTATCAGTCCACGTAGGATAAATCATTAAATATCCCTAGTCAGAGTATTATCGAGATTGGACATCGATAAATACGTAAAAGACTAGTATTGCACTTGTGCGCGTTGTAAGGGCACAACGGCATAGTTCTCATGTATTTGGGTATTGGATACTCATGCAAGTGTAATAGGAGGTTGTGTTTCACCGATGGTACGGGAAACAGCTTCGCTCTGGATAGACCCCCTCGGAATCCCATTGGTAGTATTACTGTGTGTCTATGGGAGTCCGACATTAGGGTAGGTGTATTTGGTCTTAACCTGATACTTGCACTGCTAATACTTACGACAATCAATATACTTTGTTTGAGGTCGTCCAGGGCTTTAACCGGTTCTGTGTACGCCAATACTGGTATATTGAGAATCGTAGAGTATTTGGTGTGATGTCAAGACAGAAGTATCACTCCAGTCATAGTGGAGATGATGGCACGTAGAATACGGTATTAGTGCTCTTAAGTGCTGGGCGGCCATCGGGATATTATGACTAGGTCATGTATATCCGATTATAGAGACTAGTTACCAGACATTTGACATGTGTTTCGTAAGTGGCAGACACAACTCCAGCCCCAGGCCTAGCACGTGACCATCCGATACTAGATCGATATGCACTATACGATGTATACTACGCCTGATACAGATCCTTCATTCCTGTAAGGATATTTCCGGAGAATTGGGTAGGCATGGTGCTTTGCTAGAAGCCAACCTTGTCTTGTGAATCGGTAAAACGTAGTACTTGGTACTTACGTGTTCGGATAGTCCGATGACCGTATTTACTACCAACATATCCGGGGATCTCATGGGTCGCTTCCCAATGATTCACCGATGATGTATGACTCGCACTTTAATTAATCTGGGATTAATTCGATGAGAGAGAAAATTAATCTGGGATTAATTACGGAGATATTTTATCTGGGATAAAATATCATCTAAAGAGAGAGAACGCGATTAATTAGGAATTAATCGGTAAAATAAATTTAATAGTTAAATTTGATTTTTCTATTTAATTTATTCAAATGGGCTAAAATTAATATATCAGATATATTGATATGAATTGGATTTCATTACGAAATTAAAGTCGGACTTTAATGCGAACGAACGAACGAATTAATTTAGAATTAATTCGTAAACGACGTTCGTAATACATTTGCGAGGCATCGATATTTAATTAAATTAGATTTAATTATTTAACGACGGAAGTTCGTTTAATCGGATTAAACGAAACCGAGCCGCGGCAAATGTTCGTAGAGATATTTGAATTTTGAATTCAAATATGTGGGGCCCATGTGTGGTAGGTGTACCTACCACCCACTACCTTGTTTTGCTTTTTGAAAAACCATTTACCCACACCTACCAAGTTTACGGTAAAAGTGAAATGTTTTTACCAAAAGGTGAATAACAAAAAGGGCTAACTCATTATTATTCATTAGATGAATATTGAGAAAACCCTAGACAACTCTCTCTCTCTCCCATCTTCTTCAAGCTCACGCCCAAGGGGCCAACTTCACTGTTTTTCTGTCAACAAAAACGTGAGCAGTTATGAAGCATTTTGTGGATTTTGTGGCAAGATCCAAGTGCTAGAACACTCCTAGGAGACATACGAAGGTGTTAGGGAAACCCACCCACGAGCCGGGAATCAAACGACGAAGATTCGAAGCTCAAAAGGTGAACCAAAACTGAAAAACAGTGTGCAGTGGACTGGTCACTGCAGTTGCGTTTTTGGAGGTGAAAATCAATTTTTTTCTTCACCAAATCGTCTCAACCGATCAATGTGAGTATTCCACTACCTCCTTGATGTATTCACACATTATTTTCATGCTTGTTATGATCTTGGGACCTAAATAGAAACCAACAATGGCATCAAGAGCCTAGGTTCAAGCATGAAATTTTTAGGGCTTAAAATTGGGTATTTTGTATTTGAGCATGATTTGAATAAATTGGATGTTTGAGTATGCTTAATACATGTTGAATTGAAGATTGATTGGATCAATTTCAAGAAAATGGTTTGGAATAAATTTTCCCCAATATATCTACTTTGGCCGAATGTATAGGGTTCATGTGGAATCTTGGAATTTTTTGATTTTGATTCATTTGATAATGTTAATTTGAAATTAATTGGATTTAATTTTGAATTGAAAAAAAATCCCCAATTCCTTATGTTGGCCGAATGGTATGCCCTAATTTAGTCTTGGAATTTTGATTTTAATTCATTGGATGTGTTGGAAATCATTCGGGAAGTTGATTTAATGTCGATTGTGGATTAAATGGATTGAAACCGAATTGGACTGAAATAACTTCCCTTGGCCGAGACATGTAGCATGGTTAATGGGTTTGATTTTTCATCAAAGTATGTTGGACATGTGATGATGATAAAAGCATGATTAATTGGACAAAATGATGTTTTGGAAATATTGATTTGGTTAATTAATCATGTAATACACTTTGGTAATTAAATTGGAAATTTGGAATTTGGTAATTTAATTATTTGGGCCTTAAAATTGGATTTGGGCTTTTAAAGTTGTAAATGGGCTTATTGGGCTTTGTTGTACAAATTTGGGTTTAGGCAAATTGGATTGGATCCAATTGGGCCAAAAAACCGCTTCCATAAAGTCCAAATGCGACTTAATGAACCTTTAAAGTTTAATTGGGCCTAATGGGCCGAAATTGATTTCTGGCTTATGGGGTACTCCTTGATTGGGCTTTGGTTGCCGAAGCCCATGCCTTAAAGAAATTAATTTAAAGCCCATTGGACTTTAATTAAACTGACATTGGACGTTAATCGAGCTTTGAGACCCGTAACGATTAAATTTGGAATTTAAGTCATAAAAGGTTTATTAATAAAGTGTAATATTTAAGTTGTAATTAAAATAGTGAATTAGTATTAAATACATATTAAATTGGATTTAATGTTGTAGTTTAATTTAATTCGAGAATTCGTACTTTGAGTACTTATTCGCAAAAATGAGTTTGACTCGCGCAAAATCAAATCGTTGTTTGAACATTGAATGATCACTAATTATCAGATTAATTAATTTGATTAGATTGATTGATAACATGCTTGTGTGAATACATGGTTGTGATGAATGAATATTGTATATCGGATGGATATTAGTCGAGTGGGGGCAATTTTGGAAATTGTTGTAATAAATTCGATTTATTAAATTGGACCTGCGTGTCTAGCCTTATCACCTCTATTCTCTTTGTATTCTCTTCTCACATATTCCCCTCAATGTAAATTAGGTTCTTTAGTAGTGTAGTGTAACGGGTAGAAGTAATACAAGTGCTAGTTTGAGAGAGAAAGTGAGAGATTTGATATAGGATCAATGTGTTAAGTATCCATCCGCATATCATTAAGATTTATTTTCATATGCGCTTTATTATGTGTTTAGAATGCATGTTTAAGGGTGTATGATGATGAGACCTTAACAAAGATAATAAATTGGTAGCCAATTTGCACGCGAAAAACCCTCATCAAATATCATGCGTTTTTCCTTCCATTGAGTGATTCTTACTCAAGATCCGAGACTGGCATTGGGTTGTTGGCCAAATTCAAGCCCTTTGTCCGTCGAAGATGTGTTTGAATCACGAGAGTTTTGTTCTATATTGGTGTCTTGTCCAAGTTGTGCTTTGTTGGCCAAAGTCAAGACCACTTCTTGTCCATCGACATTGATTACGAAGTTTTCCATGGTCAATGGGTCGCGCTTGACTGGGATCATTAGGTTTGTTGTGCCAAAGCCAAGGCTTAGTTGATTCAGAGGAAAAAGGTTAGGTAATACATTGGATGTATTGGCATATATAAGATATATGTTTAGGATTTGGATATCCGCCTACTGGATCTAGGAGTTGGATTGGATCCAATTGATCTTTGAGATCTACCTAGTTAAATATCATACAATTTGTTGGCCAAAATCAAGATTGCGTGTTATTTAACGGGATCTTAGCCCACTAGGAAACACAGTTTCCCGAGTACTCAACAGAGGGTTAGAGGCTGACCGGCGTAAACACACACGTATAACGCAAGCGCACGTATCGTTCAAGTAGTATAAAAATATCGATCCCACGATGACTTAATTCCTACTGTTGTTATTAATTATTGAATCTATTTATTTACAAATATCTAATTAAAGGGAGAATGGAATTGATTGCTTGATTGATTTGGTTGATTGTACATTTGCTAAATAAATAAATAAAAAGACAAAAGAAAATACTAAGGAAAATAACAAAAGACACAAAGATCTAGGGTTGTGATTTCTTTTAATATCATTTTAAAGATGAAGTGGTTATCTTAAAGTTGGGTAATATATTGATTTATTAACCTGGAACACTAAATTATGTGTAAGCTTTTGTCGATGGTCAGACACAAATACCCAGTTTAACCCAATTGAACCATATGTCTATGTCAACCAAATTATCTGGATTCATTAAGATTAAGTTCCAATTATGGCTACCCCCGCCCGACAGGTATATTCCTATCCTGTAAGGAAATCTATTAAAGGGTTATCTATCCTCAAGGAAGATCGTAGGCTATTAAGTCTAAGGTTGAAACCTAAAATCCCTATGTCTAGTTCATTTTAGATTTATCATATCAATCTTATTGGTGATCAGACAACAAGAAGCATTAAGATTAAGACTTAATAAATAAATCTTTATAATACCCAAACTATAATTTAACCCCTTATAAACCGGTGATAGTAAAATTTATCACAACCCCAGATAACTAACACATAACTAAGGCTAGTAAAAGCTTAAAATTAAAAGACATAAAGTGAAAGCTGAAAAATAAAATAAAATAAAATGGTAAGGTAAAAAGGAATTAACTTCTACTAAATACTATTTAGATATCTCCCAGTAAAATAATATATAAACTTGTGATTATTACCAACCAGCCATATAGGCGGAACCAAAATAACCAGCTATAAAGGCGGAACCAAAATAACTAGCCATAAAGGCGGAACCAAAATAACCAGCCATAAAGGCGGAAAAGAAATTTTATTACCGACTGACCAATCTGGCGGTATCCTGATTAAGTCAAATTTTAAATAGTAAATATATTATTTTTAAGGGAGATTAATCTAAATAGTAATAGTAAAAGAATTACCTTTCACCATAGCATAAGGAAGTTACCTTATCATGGTGAATAGTTAAAAGTAAAAAGTAAAAAGTAAAATTAAATTACTATTATTACAAAACGTAATTAAAATTATTTAAAAAACTAAATATTAGAAATAAAAGAAAACTAAAAAAAACTAAAGACTCAAGAGAGAGAAACTCTCTCTTTAGAAGTAATTGAAGAGAGAGGAATGTACCACAAACTCTGAAATCTCGAGCTCAATTTATAGGCGCGGATAGCGGTCTAGCGTCGCGACCCTAAAGGGTTCCGCGTCGCGACGCTAGATACAGTGACACATGTCACGCGCTGATTCGTCGGCTCAGATTCTTATCCGATGACGTGGCACTGTTCATGACGTCATTGCTTACGTCACGCTGAGGGCGATTTTCGGCAGCGTCAGATCACGACACGTGGCACCAGCGCACATTAGCAAGGCGGTTGAGATGTCGACACGTGGCAAGGCGCAAGATAGCATAGATGATGATTGTCGGCATCGTAGGATGATGACACGTGGCAGCCGCAAGTTAGCAAATCTTCTGTGATGGTGACACGTGGCACGGCGCACGTTAGCAAAGTCAACTTTTCAGATTCTGACCCGTTGACGTGGTGCACGTTAGCAGACTCTGGTACACGTTAGGCGTCGCGACGCTGAAGGTCTTGGCGTCGCGACTCTGAAAATTTACCGAAATGCCCTTTTTGGCCAATTTTCACAGTTTTGCTCCAAATCACCTCCAGAATGTCCTGAAACTTTATTTATCTACAAAATAACACAAAACACATCAAAATTTTCACAAGACTCAAGAAACTATACAAAATATTAGGTTAAATGAGTGGGAAATAGTGATAGATTTACCACTTATCACACCCCCAAACCTAACAATTTGCTAGTCCTCGAGCAAAACAGAAAATAAAATAACATAAAGAAATAAAATTAACTAAGCCACTTTCGTAGGGATCACGGTTGCATTTAGCATATGCAACAAGCCTTTAAACCCCTAGGTGTCCCTAGTGGACGAGTTGTAGTCTCGTGAGGGTTTACAGCAATGATACCCACAAACATTTTACAAGAGTAAAAAGGTAGTAAAACTAACGCACACAAAAGCAAAAAGACAAGCGAAAAGAGAATAAAGAAGTTAGTGACTAATCAGGTGAAACTTCTACTCCAAGTTACTAGCTGTTTTATTTCTTTCTAAATTACTGAATAAGTAAATTCTCCGATTATTTTTACCATTCTTCATATACACAGCTAACAAAATATTAAACAACTGATTTTTTCCCACAACAGTCATAAGTGCAGTTGAAAAGAGAGTAATATTTGTTTCCTAAAGTTCTATCAGATTTCACACCTTTTTGTAGCAATGGAATAATTTTTTCATTTTTCTGATTTTTTCTTTGATTTTTTTTCTCTATTTTTATTTATATACAATATCTTCCGTCTATGTAGCGAGCTTTGGGTCGGTAGCTCCCAAACCAGTTGGCTTTAGGGCACCAGGTGTTAAGACACCTCTACGGACTTAATTACCCAGACTTCAGATATATATATTTTTGCAGCATCTTTGATCCATGTAGCGAGCTTTGGGCCAGTGACTCCCAAACCAGTTGGTTTTAGGGCACTAGGTGTTAAAATACCCTAACAGACTAATAACTCGGATCTTAGATACTTTATTTTTGTAAATCAGAATTTTTTTTTTACTCCATCACTTTTTGAGATGCTCCCTCCAATTAAACTATAGCACCGAATATTACAAACTTTTCAATTTAGCTCATGTCCGTATGTTACTATGCATGTTGATAATACATGCTAACTGAGCATATGAAGATCCATTTTAGTCAGTATTATGGAGAATTTACAAATTAAATAATTCAAAAGGAAACCAACAAAAATTAACTTATTTCGAAAATAAATGGTTTGAGATACGTATCAGGAGTGGGAACTCCTTACTCAGCTACCTCTTACCAATTTCATCTTTTTAGTCAAAACACAAAGAAAACAAAATATTTTTGTAATTTTTGAAAATTTTTCAATTTTTTTGTATTTTTCGAAAAATTTTGGACTAAAAATAAAAAAAAACATACAAACTAAAAAAACAAGGTACTAATCAACTAATTCTCACCCCCAAACCTAAATGAGACATTGTCCCCAATGTCTTTGTTAGACATTATGACCCATAGCGTCACTGTTTTGTAAATGATATTGTATTATTGTACAAAATTAACTATGTAATAATAAAATTGCCTTTTGCCGTTTTGTAATTTATTTACTTTGACATATAAATGGCAAAAGTCCATATGATTAGTTCCTTATTGAGATGATATGAGACAATATCAATACATAAAGGTTTAATCATTAAATATCCCTAGTCGGAGTATTATCGAGATCGGACATCGATAATGCGGAATAGACTAGTATTGCACTTGTGCATGTTGTGAGGGCACAACGGCATAGTTCTCATATATTTAAGTATAGGATACTTATGCAAGTGCGATAGGAGGTTGTGTTTTACCGATGGTACGGAAAACAGCTTCGCTCTGGATAGACCCCGCGGAATCCCATTGGTAGTATGTCTGCGTGTCTATGGGAGGCCGCATTAGGGTAGGTGTATATGGTCTTAACCTGAGACTTGCATCGCTAGTACTTGCGACAATCGATAAACTTTGGTTTTGGTGGTTGTGGGCTTTAACCGGTTCTGTGTTCACCACTTCTGGGTTTATCAGGAATCGTAGTGTACTGGGTGTGATGTCAAGATGGAAGTGTCACTTCAGACATATGGAGTTAATGATCGCGCAGGACATAGAACTAGTACTCTATAAAAGGTTGCAACCGTCGGGACAATATGACCAGGTCAGGATTGTCCGATTTAAAGAGACTAGTTGTTTGATGTCTGATATATGTTTCGTACAGGGCAGACACATTTCCAGCCCCAGGCCTAACATGTGATCGTCCGATACTGGATCGATGTACGCAATACTGCGGTATACTACGCTTGATATAAATCTAATATTCCGATAAGAATATTTCTGGAGAATTGGGTAGGCATCGCGCTTTGCTAGAAGCCAACCTTGTCTTGTAAATCGGTAAAAACGTAGTACTAGGTACGTACGTGTTCGGATTATCCGACAGCCGTATTTAGTGCCAACATATCCGGAGATCTCTCGGGTCGCTTCCTGAAGATTCACCTATGAATTAATTTAGAATTAATTAGTTAGCGACGTGAATAGTGATTTCGCTAGGCATAATTATTTAATTTACGTCGCGACGGAAATTCGTTAATTCGGAATTAGCGAAACCGAGCCCGAGAATATTTGCGGACACATTCGTATTTTGAAACGAGTGGGGCCCGCAAGTCACATCGCGAAGTCAAATCACTTGACATGACTTGGTGATAGATGTCAAAAGTCACTTTATTAAAGTGACATCTAGTCACTATTCATGATGCAAGTTGGTGGAGCCAATTAATGGCTTTTGGAGGGAGATTAGATTTTGATTTTTTTTGGAGAGAGATATACCAAAAATTTTGGTATTACTTTTTCACTTTTTCTTTTAGAAAGAAAACACAAAAAAAAAAAAATCATTCTCTCCCTTTTCTCTCTCATTTTGCCGTGAGTTGTATAAGGCAAAGAAGAAATTTTTTTCTTCAATTTCTCTTTTGCTAGCACATCTTATGATCAAAGGAGGTGATAGGGAAACCATCAAAGAGCTTGGAATACACAAAGCTTGGAGCTTCAACTCTTTTTCTCCTCTTGGCCGAACCATCAAGCACTTGGAGCTTCCACATTTTTGTTCATCTTCTTCATCACAAAAGCTTTGTAAGTATGATTCCGCCATACTTCAAGTTTATTATATATATTCTATTGTTGTATTTCATATGCTTATGCTTTCCTTGGGACATATAATAGAAACCAACAGTCTTAAACAGTAAAAGGAGAGTTAGAATGTTGTACCTGGTTAGCTGAAATCTACAGGAAATTAAAGGTTAAGATCCAGATTAATTCGACGCCTCTTACCACGATCATCCTCAGACCAATTTATCTTTGATAGGATATGGTCAACTTGTGGTTCATAGGCTATGAGTTGGTCTATCAGATCCGGAGCAGTTCTGGCAGTAAAGAGGAGTTATTTCATAGGTTTTGACACGAACCCATTTCTCCGAGCATCATCAAAAAACACACAAGGAAAATCATAAAATCCATCAACGTTAAGCAGTCCAAGCGATTTCTGGTGTATGTTTAGGTTCGCCCAAGATAACACAATAAAAATTTCCTCCAATGTACCCAAGCCACCTGGCAAAGCGATAAAAGCATCAGTACGGTTAATCATTTCTACCAGTCGTTCATATATACCCAGCACGATCAGTTCCTCTCCGTTTGATGATCCAATAAGATTTGCTTCTGCCAAGGGTTTTGGGATGATTCCCAAAACATGACTGCCTCATTCCTGTATAGCCTTTGAAACAATCCCCATTAGTCCAAGATTGCCTCCACCATATATTAAGTGCATATTCCTTGCAGCTAATACTCGACCCAATTCCTGTGCTACTTCTATGTATTGTGGTTTAGTACCAACACTACTACCGCAAAACACACAAATGTTTTCAACTCGTCTTCTTGAAGTGGCTTCAATTTTTATGTATTTCTTTCTCAAATTAGGATTCCTTCAAAAGTGCAATGACAGGCTGAATTTATAGTACCTGAAAAAGGGTGAGTAATAATAGCACTAGTATCTTCCAGAGGACGTTTGTTAGCTAGACAACAAAAGAAATCGTGAAAGGTCAAAAAGTCTGGATCTTGTGTACGAAAATAAAGATAATTACAACAGAAAAGCAAATCAAAGCAATAATTAAGGTAACGGAATTGTGTACGCAATACGCCACTCGCTTAGTATAAATTCATTATGATGTGTCTCAAGATTTCATTCCTTACTCAGCCATCGCAAATGAATTGTTTCCCATCTTTGTGATTGCCAAACACCATTTCTTCTGTCTTAAAATGCTTCGTTTGTGCTTTTCCCTACAAAACACACACAAAATGTAAAATATGAAAACAAAAATTACAAAAAATTGCATGGGTTGCCTCCCTGCTAGCGCTAAATTTTACGTCTTCAGCCAGACGTGACTGAAATCATCTGTTAAGGAGGTTTCAGTGTTGTTTTAGATGTCCGATTAAAGACAATCTCGTGAACGTTGCTTTTGAATGGTCTCTTCCAACGGTAAAGTGGCAAAAAGAATTTTGTCTCATTCAGTGCTTGTGCCATATTTTTGCTCCTTGTTGCTCCAGTGATTCCTGCAAAGAAAGAAATAAAATCAGGAGGTCTCGTATGGTGCTTGACTTGGAATGGTAGTTCCAGTTTTTCAAGCTTCTGGGTGATATCTTTGATTTGTACTCCCCGATACAGCGATGTTTTTCCTGAATGCTCTGGATCTTTATTAAGGTCAGACATTTGCTCATCCATTTGCTCTATTTCTTGCTCCACCTTAGGATGAAAAGATGTGTCTGACATTAGGTCTTCATCCTCTAATCTGAGTAAAATGATCGGCTCAAGTAGATCTTCTTCATACATTATTACAAAACAATCTCCAAGATCTTCATTTTGAGGACACAGAATTCCATCCTCATTTGTTGGTGCAGTTGGTTCAAACAGTTCAGCTTCATCTTCGTCAGAGTCAGAATAATAAAAATCAAATCGAGACTTTGCCGGTTCGGGCTCCTGAACTGATACCTCTGGTTGTTGATACTGCTCAGCCTCCTCCTCTGTTGAAGTGTCATTGTGAAATGATTGGTAATCGAAGGCTTCATCAGTGTCATCTGAAACTGGTTCTTGAGGTATATAGTTCTGGTTTTCTATTAATTGTCTGATCTAATCTGTCATTCTCTGTATGCATTCCGTGTTACTCTGAATTTGTGCATCAAATCGAGCTGCTTGTTCTTTGAACATGTGAATCAATTGATCTTCCTCGGATGGTTCTGGTTCTTGATAAGGATCGAAGGAATATGGTGGATAAGATGGAAAGTGTGGTGGTTCTTCGTACCATGAATGATTTTGATAGCTCTGCCACCCTGGATTGTAATTGTACTCGCAATAATCTCTTGGGTGATTACCATTACATATGTCACATCTCTCCATTGTGTTCTGATGAGCAAATGTAGTATTGCTTGGTTCTGGCATCCAGTGATAATCATTGGGCTCGACAACAGGCCTCAGAAAACCGGACTGTTGCTCCCAGATGTGGAGTGTATCTTCTTGTAAAGCTCGTGATCTTTCAATCTCCCAGTAGTGTTCCATTTTTTTTTCAATCACCTTAAAAAAAAGAAAGAAATAAAAATTACAGATAAAAATAAAGAAAATTAGATACAGGTAAATTAGATAGCTTCAAAATTAATAACTCAAGAAATATAAGTCCCCGGCAACGGCGCCAAAAACTTGACCGGCGTAAACACACACGTATAACGCAAGCGCACGTATCGTTCAAGTAGTATAAAAATATCGATCCCACGAGGACTTAATTCCTACTGTTGTTATTAATTATTGAATCTATTTATTTACAAATATCTAATTAAAGGGAGAATGGAATTGATTGCTTGATTGATTTGGTTGATTTTAGATTTGCTAAATAAATAAATAAAAAGACAAAAGAAAATACTAAGGAAAATAACAAAAGACACAAAGATCTAGGGGTGTGATTTCTTTTAATATCATTTTAAGATGAAGTGGTTATCTTAAAGTTGGGTAATATATTGATTTATTAACCTGGAACACTAAATTATGTGTAAGCCTCTGTCGATGGTCAGACACAAATACCCAGTTTAACCCAATTGAACCATATGTCTATGTCAAGCAAATTATCTGGATTCATTAAGATTAAGTTCCAATTATGGCTACCCCCGCCCGACAGGTATATTCCTATCCTGTAAGAAAATCTATTAAAGGGTTATCTATCCGCAAGGAAGATCGTAGGCTATTAAGTCTAAGGCTGAAACCTAAAATCCCTATGTCTAGTTCATTTTAGATTTACCATATCAATCTTATTGGTGATCAGACAACAAGAAGCATTAAGATTAAGACTTAATAAATAAATCTTTATAATACCCAAACTATAATTTAACCCCTTATAAACCGGTGATAGTAAAAGTTATCACAACCCCAGATAACTAACACATAACTAAGGCTAGTAAAAGCTTAAAAGTAAAAGACATAAAGTGAAAGCTGAAAAATAAAATAAAATAAAATGCTAAGGTAAAAAGGAATTAACTTCTACTAAATACTATTTAGATATCTCCCAGTAAAATAATATATAAACTTGGGATTATTACCAACCAGCCATATAGGCGGAACCAAAATAACCAGCCATAAAGGCGGAACCAAAATAACCAGCCATAAAGGTGGAACCAAAATAACCAGCCATAAAGGCGAAAAGAAATTTTATTACCGACTGACCAATCTGGCGGTATCCTGATTAAGTCAAATTTTAAATAGTAAATATATTATTTTTAAGGGAGATTAATCTAAATAGTAATAGTAAAAGAATTACCTTTCACCCTAGCATAAGGAAGTTACCTTATCATGGTGAATAGTAAAAACTGTAAAAAGTACAAAGTAAAAATTAAATTACTATTATTACAAAACGTAATTAAAATTATTTACAAAACTAAATATTAAAAATAAAAGAAAACTAAAAAAAACTAAAGACTCTAGAGAGAGAAACTCTCTCTTTAGAAGGAATTGAAGAGAGATGAGCTCAATTTATAGGCGCGGATAGCGGTCCAGCGTCGCGACGAAAGGGTTCCGCATCGCGACGCCAGCTATAGTGACACGTGTCACGCGTTGATTCGTCGGCTCAGATTCTTATTCGATGACATGGCACTGTTCATGACGTCATTGCTTACGTCACGCTGAGGGCGATTGTCGGTAGCGTCAGATCACGACACGTGGTACCGGCGCACATTAGCAAGGCGGTTGAGATGTCGACATGTGGCAAGGCGCAAGATAGCATAGATGATGATTGTCGGCATCGTAGGATGATGACACGTGGCAGGCGCAAGTTAGCAAATCTTCTGTGATGGTGACACATGGCACGGCGCACATTAGCAAAATCAACTTTTCAGATTCTGACCCGTTGACCCGGTGCACATTAGCAGACTCTGGTGCACGTTAGGCATCGCGATGCTGAAGGTCTTGGCGTCGCGACGCTGAAAATTTACCGAAATGCCCTTTTTGGCCAATTTTCACAGTTTTGCTCCAAATCACCTCCAGAATGTCCTGAAACTTTATTTATCTATAAAATAACACAAAACACATCAAAATATTCACAAGAGACTCAAGAAACTATACAAAATATTAGGTTAAATGAGTGGGAAATAGTGATAGATTTACCACTCATCAGAGGCTCACCGAAAAATAGTGGGAGGCAAGAATTGAATTTGCAATATTCGTTTAATTACTTGCCATACGCGCTCATTCACATTATTTGTCATATAAATTAAATGTTAGTTGGACTAATATTTAAATTGTTGTTTTAATAAGCAGTTGGACTGTATTATAGATGATTATATAATTGGATTATAGTAATCAATATATTTGAATTAATTAATTTCAATTTACAGTTGATTTTATAATTGGATTATTGTAATCAATGTAATTGAGGTTAATTGATTTAAATTATATTTGATTGTATAGTTGGACTAATCAATATAATACATAGTACCACAAATCGTTGACTAAATAGTTGGACTATTAGAATCAAGATGAATGAAAGATTAGTGTTTAAAACATAATCCTAGGTGAAAATGTATTTAAACGACTACATTTTAATTGGGAATAATTTCAGGATGGTCCTGGAAATAAATAATAAGTTACTTTATTTGATAAAATAACCTATTATGCCTAAGCCAAGAATTAAGCAAATAGTGGAGCATAATCTTTGGAAGATTTATGTGATGATAACTTAAGTGCTTAATTTGATATACTTGTCATAAATCTATGTTTAGATTTAAGAAGTATTAAAATTGCAATAAATAACTCTTGGAGGGTTAAAGACTATTCTTTATGAGATAAAGTCAAACTTGCAATTAGGTAAGTGGCGCAAGGCGCACCATACTTCATATCTAGAAACCCAAGGCTTGGATAAAGGCTTCTGAAATATTTGAAAGGGCAACGGCAAAATCATGATGATCTTCTGGAAAGATAAATGACATATCCTAAAGTGACTGCCGTTTGGATATGGCAGACATGAAGGAATTAAAGAAAGGGCAAGGCTCTGACTTTAAGAATGTTTCTCTATATTATGTCTATTACTAGTTGTAGACAACAGAACCTGGGCGACGCTATTCTAGGCTCGCGGCCTAGTTGGGAAGTACGAAATAACATGGAGTCGCCACCCGGTGTGAACCGGGACAAAGATTTAAGGCCGCACTCACCCCTCGCAAGGGAAGACCTCAAACCGTTGGGTTCGGAATGGTCCCTTACTTATGTCACTTGTGATGATATAATTTGTGCAATAAACTAACCGAATCTATTTAACATTCATGCTCAATGGTACTTAGATCTAACATGCTTTCATCCAAATAATTCTACGCAATGTAACACAACAAGCATATTGAACCATTAAATCAACATGTATAAATCATTACCCAAACGCATCATAAACTAAGAACGTGCATAATGAACAACCTAAACATGCTTTAACAAATAAATAACAAACTAAATTAAACCATGCTTTAAATAATAAATAAATAACCTAAAGACTATAACATGCTCAAATACAAGTTAGGATGAGACGAGATACATGTATCTTAAGTGGTACGTGGCATTGTATCCCGAGTGCAGACCATACTACCGTCCATTCGGAATCGGCTATGGAATTTACGTCCGGGTTTCTATCCGATATACCACAAAAGGGAACACATATCCCGCTCATCCAACAATCACATCATGCTTCAAACGACTCTCATGCAATTATATATCAAAACAAATAAAACAAAAATAAAGAAGATAAGTAAAAAGGGTGCCCTCGGGTCTAACCTCTTTTGTCGTCTAAGAAAGGGCGTTACACGTCCGTTGGAAGGGAGATTGATCTGATGCTTTTCCGATTTGTCTACTCAACGTTTTCCCTCGTTGTTTTGATGCTTGGGCTGCTGTTTTAAGTCCGTTTCGCTGCTGTTTCGCTGCTCCGTTTCAGGTCGCTGTTTTGGTCGATTTGTGGACTGTTTTGGATGATTTTGGTGGCTTAGGGAGGTGCGTTTGTAAGGATTTTTTAGGGAAACTTTTTGGAGGTTTTTGGGATGGTTTCTAGATGATTTTAGGACTGTTTTGGAGGCTAAAGTCGAAACAAATACTGACCAGAACAGGGGACGAAACTGTGCAGTTCAAGGTGCAGTGAGGGGTGTTTCGGGACTGTTTTGGGCGCTGAATTGGAGCTGTGAATGGGAGGTCTTTTGTGCGACTTTGGGGTTGTATTTGAGGCTTATTTTAAGGTGTTTTAGGGGTATTTTAGGGCTGTGAATGGTGGCTGGAACTCGGCAATGGAGGGCTGTGAAAAGGGCTTGGGCGTGAGTGGTGTTGGTGAAGAAGAGAAGATGCTGCAATTGGAGGGTTTGTTGGCTTGGTGTTGCGGCAATGGAGGCTATTGGAAGGGCTTTGGGCGTGCAAAGGAGGCTTCACAAAGTGCTTGGACGTGCTTGAGAGAAGGATGTGTGCTAGGTTTTGAATGGGGGGTGAAGGCCTCTTTTTATAGGCAAAGAGAGAAGACTTTCCTAATTTGAATAGGAAAGAATCTCCTAATTGGTTCTTCATAAGGAATAGATCTCCTTATTTGGATTTGTGATTGGATTTGATTTGGTAGGGATTTGATTTGATTTCTTTTATTTAGGTAAGGATTTTAATTGATTTAGGCATGTGTTAAATGTGATTTTGGCTAAATAGGGGAGTGATGGGCGTGAATCACTTCCTTGGGCATGGGCTTGGTTTGACTTGGGTATTTTGGGTTTGGTTTGGGTTTGGTAAGTGGTTTGTGGGGTTTTGGGCCTAAGATAAGCTTTGAAACGGAAGTCCAATAAGCAACCGAAGCTCAAACAACGAGATTAAATCCATCAAAAATTCTATTTTCCAACTTTACCCTTCCAACGTCCGTTTCCCGCGGCTTTCATGACTAAGGAAGTAGTTGCCTCCATACGAGACTCATCATTGGGCTAATGTGTAAAAATGCAATGCCTACAGTCGCCCCCACTTTGATGGGACTTGTGCAGTGTGTGACAATGACAATCCCATCAAAGTACATGCAATGCATTTTCACTTACCTGGCTCGCCAGCTACCACCTAGTCTGCCTGCTGCTTCGAATTGAGTTGATTATGTGATGGGCACCTCGGCCCTGGGACGCATCCCAAAACTGCTAATGACAATAGGGCACCTCGACCCTCGAACTGATGATGTGGGTACGCATCTCGACCCTGGGCACGCATCTCGGCCCGGAACTACAACCGACAACGGGGGAACGCATCTCGGCCCTGGGTATGCATCTCGACCCAATACCGCTGACAAGAGGGACCTCGCCCTGAATATGATGTAGTGGGTACGCATCTCGACCCTAGGCAAGCATCTCGGCCCGGAACTACAACCGACAACGGGGGCACGCATCTCGGCCCTGGGTACGCATCTCGACCCAATACCGCTGATAAGAGGGTGTTGGATAATATGACCCATAGCGTCACTATTTGTACAGATCACGGTGTTGTTGTACAAATTAACTATGTGACAAGGAAATTGCACTCTCATCATTTGTGATTAGATCACCGTAGATATATAAATGAAGAGAGGTCTCTATGATTAGTTCCTGGACTAAGAATGATATAGACAGTATCAGTCCCCGAAGTATTAATCATTAAATATCCCTAGCCGGAGTATTATCGAGACAGGACATCGATAATGCGGAATAGGCTAGTATTGCACTTGTGCGAGTTGTGAGGGCACAACGGCATAGTTCTCATATATATAAGTATTGGATACTTATGCAAGTGCGATAGGAGGTCGTGTTTCACCGATGGTACGGGAAACAGCTTCGCTCTGGATATACCCCTCAGAATCCCATTGGTATTATGACTATGTGTCTATGGGAGGCCGAAATCAGGGTAGGTGTGTATAGTCTTAACCTAAGAATTACATCACTAATACTTGCGATAATCGGTAGACTTTGGTCTTGGTGGTACAAGGCTTTAACCGGTTCTCCGTACATCACTTCTGGGTTTATCAGAAAGTCGTAGTGTATTGGGTGTGATGTCAAGACGGAAGTATCACTTCAGTCATATTGGAAATGATGTCACGCTGGAAACGGTATTAGTGCTCTTAAGTGCTGCGCGGCCATCTGGATATTATGACAAGGTCATGTATATTCGATTATAGAGACTAGTTACCAGACATCCGACATGTGCTTCGTACGGGGCAGACACAAATCCAACCCCAGGCCTAGCACGTGACTATCCGATACTGGGGCGATATACACAATACTATGGTATATACTACGCTTGATACAGATCTATATATTCCTGTAAGAATATTTCTGGAGAATTGGGTAGGCATGGCGCTTTGCTAGAAGCCAACCTTGTCTTGTAAATCGGTATAAACGTAGTACGAGGTGCTTACGTGTTCGGATAATCCGACGACCGTATTTACTGCCAACATATCCGAAGATCTCATGGGTCGCTTCCTGAAGATTCACCGATGATGTATAACTACGCTCGCACTTTAATTAATCTAGGATTAATTAGAAGAGAGAGAAATTAATAGTGATTCGCTAGGCGTAATCATTTAATTACGACGCGACGGAAAATTCGTTAATTGGAATTAGCGAACCCGAGCCCGGGATTATTTGCGAGCGCATTCGCATTTCGAATTCGAGTGCGGCACGCAAGTCAAATGGTGCGTCAAATCGCTAGTCACATCAAGCGTCAAATCAAATGTCAATTTGAGTGATATGACATGGTTGTCACTTGATTTGAGTGATGATGTAAAGTTGAAAAACCAACATTTGCTTTTTACTTTTTGACTTTTGAATTAAAGTATATATATGTTTTATTTAATTTACTTGGTAATATAATCAACATATATATTAAAGCTTTATCTTCTCTCCTCTCCAGGCAAGACATACGGTCTTCTTCTTTCCCTCTCTTTTCTTCTCCCTCTCATTCACCGGCTTAGAGCCATTTTCATCTTCTTCTCATTTTTGGTCACTGCCGAATTGAAAGAGAAGCAAGTGAGAGTGTTTTGTTGCAAACATGAGTGCTAGCACACACATGGGTTATATTATGGTGATAGGGAAACGAATTGTGAGCTTGGAAAGCTTGAAGCTTGGAGCTTCAATGGTGTTCATCCATGGCCGAATTTTTGAGGTTCAAGAGGAGCAAAACCGAGCAGTCCACTGCATGAGGAACCACTGCCGAGCTTGGAGGGAGGCAGAAAACGCAACTTGTTCTTCCTAGCATCAAACCCATCAATGTGAGTATGGTATTCCACCTTACTCCTTGGTTGTATTCAACTCGTTTTTATGCATGATTGATGATTCTTGGGACTTGATTGAAACTCAACAATGGTATCTTGAGCTATTGGTTGCATAAAACGAATTTAGGGTTCTTGAGCAAATTTGGGGCTTTTTCATTTAAGCATGATTTTGAAAATTGTTTGTTTAAGAATGCTTGTATAAGATTAAATTAGAGTTATATGTAATCAATTTGAAGAAAAATTGATTGGATTGATTTTCCCCAATTTGCTTATTGTTGGCCAAAACTTTAATTTGGGTAAACTCAATTTGAGCATCAAATGATTAAATTGTTTAGTATAGTATGCTTGAATGAGGTTGAATTGATGTTGTGCATAATCAATTTCATGAAATTTGGTTGGATCCATTTTTCCCCAAATTTTGGGCATGACAAATTGGGTAAACTTGATTTTGAGCATGTTTAATGAAATTGGATGATTTAGAATGCTTGAATGTTGTTTAATTGATGATTGATTAGATCAATTTGATGAAAAGTGTTTGGAACAATTTTCCCCAATTTGCTTGTGATGGCCGAAAATATGATCCCTAAAATTGTCTTGGTTTTTTGATTTTTTATTCATTGGATGACTTGCAAATCATTTGGGGATGTTGAATTTATGTTTAATTTGGTTCAATTGGATTGAATTTGATTTGGGCATAATTTCCCTCTTTGGCCGAGACACTTGAAGCATGAAATTGGATTTGATTTTGATTTAATTATGTTGGACATGATTAATTGATGTTAAGCATGATAAATTGGACAAATTTGATGTTTTGGAAACTTTGATTTGGGCAATTAATAATGCTATACACTTTAGGTAATTTAATTGGAAAATTTAGAATTTTTGAAATTAAATTATTGGGCTTAAATTGGATTTGGGCTTTAAAGTTGTTATTGGGTTTATTGGACTTTGTTGTACAAAGTTGGTTTAGGCCAAAATTGGTTGGATCCAATTAGGCCCAAAACCGCTTCCAAAAGGCCAAATGCGACTAATGAACCTTTAACGTTTAATTGGGCCTAATGGGCCTAAATTAATTTATGGGCTTATGTGGGGTAACTCCCGGATTGGACTTTGATTGCGGGTTTGACCCGAGTTGACCAAAAGTCCACGCCTCAAGAAATTAATTAAAAGCCCATTGGACTTTAATTAAATTAATATTGGATATTAATCGGGCTTTGAGACCCGTAACGATTAAATTTGGAATTTAAGTCGTAAAAGTTTATTTTATAAAGTGTAATATTTAATTGGAATTAAATAATGAATTAGAATTAAATGCGTATTAAATTGGATTTAATTATGTAATTTAATTTAATTCATAGAAATCGTACTTTGAGTACGTGTTCGCAATACGAGTTTGACTCGAACAAAATCAAATCTTTGTTTGAACATTGGATGATCACTATTATCAAGATTAATTAATTTGATTTGATGATTGATTGATAACATGCTTGTATGAATACATGGTTGTGATGTTTGAATAATGTATATCGGATGGATATTAGTTGGGGGGGGCGATTTTGGAAATTGTTATAAATTTGATTTATTAATTGGACCTGCGAGTCCAGCCTTATCTCCTATTCTTTGTATTCTCTTCTCACCTATTCCCCTCTATGTATATGAGGTTTCTTTAGAAGTGTAGTGTAACGGGTAGAAGAAATATTTGTGCTAGCGGGAGAGAGAAAGTGAGAGATTTGATCTAGGATCAATATGTAAAATATCCATCCGCATATCATTATTATTTTATCATATGCGCTTTATTATGTGTTTAGAATGCATGTTTAAGGGTGTATGATGATGAGACCTTAACAAAGATAATAAATTGGTTGCCAATTTGCACGCGAAAAACCCTCGTTAAATATCAAGCGTTTATTTTCCTTCCATTGAGTGATTCTTACTCAAGATCCGAGATTGGCAGGGGTTGTTGGCCAAAGTCAAGCCCTTGTCCGTCAAAAATGTGTTTTAATCACGAGGCTTTGTTCCATATCGGTGTCGTGTCCAAGTTGTGGTTTGTTGGCCAAAGTCAAGACCACTTCTTGTCCATTGACATTCATTACGAAGCTTCCATGTCAATGGGTCCGCGCTTGACTGGGATCACTAGGTTTGTTGTGCCAAAGCCAGGCCTAGTTGATTCAGAGGAAAAAGGTTAGGGTATACATTCGATGTATAGGCATATATAAGATATATGTTTGGGACTTGGATGTCCACCTACTGGATCTAGGAGTTGGATGAGATCCAATTGATCTTCGAGATCTACCTAGTTAATTATCATACAATTTGTTGGCCAAAGTCAAGATTGTGTGATATTTAACGGGATCCTAGCCCACTAGGAAACACGGTTTCCCGAGTACTCGACAGAGGGTTAGAGGCTCGACGAAAAATAGTGGGAGGCAAGAATTGAATTTGCAATATTCGTTCAATTACTCGCCATACACGCTCATTTTAAATTATTTCGTCATTAGATTAAATGTTAGTTGGACTAATATTTAAATTGTTGTTTTAATAAACAGTTGGACTGTATTATACTTGATTATATATAATTGGATTATATTAATCAATATATTTGAATTAATTAATTTCAGTTTACAGTTGATTTTATAATTGGATTATAGTAATCAATGTAATTGAGGTTAATTATTTGGATTATATTTGATTATATAGTTGGACTATTATATCATTATAATATATATAGTACCACTAATCGTTGATTAAATAGTTGGACTATTGTAATCAAGATAAAATTGAAAAGTTGGATATTTAAAATATAATCTGGGATTAAAATATTTTAAATGATTTAATTTTCAAATTGGGAATAAATAATAGGTTACTTTATTTGATAAAATAACTTATTATACCTTAAGCCCAAAATTAAGCAAAATAAGTAGAGCATAAAATCTTTGGAAGATTAGTGATGATGACTTAATGCTTAATTTAATATACTTGTCATAAATCTAATTTTAGATTTAAGAAGTATTAAAATTGCAATTTATAATTCTTGGAGAATTAATTGACTATTCTAGAGGAGATAAAGTCAAAGTTTGCAATTGGGCATGTAGCACGAGGTGCACATCGTTTCGATATTCTAAGAACCCAAGGCTTGGCCTAAGGTTTCTGAAATATTGAAAGGATAATTGACATATCCCAAAGTGACTACCATTTGGATATGGCAGACACGAAGGAATTAAAGAAAGGGCGAGGCTCTAACTTTAAAAATATTTGTCTTAGTTATGTTCACAGCTAGTATTGAAATTAGATTTTAAATACTTAGTGTGGTACATAAAATATATGTATTGATGTTCAGAATTGCTTTGAGCTGGATACTGACTTCAAGCTGAGATTTCTCTGCGAATCGGAAACGGGACGAAAGTCGCTGTTTCGACCGTAGATACCTAAGTTTAGGAACTACCCTTTGGGTATATACTTAAATTAGGGACTGTTATAATGTAACTAGTTTGACTAGAGACATTATCTCTATATCAGTGTTTAATCCGTTGCGGATAAAACCTTTATATTATAGAACACTAAGTGTTTTATTATATAAGATGATATTGAGATAAATACATTAGATGTAAATAACAGAATTTATATTTTGAATATAAATAAAATCTCAAACATATAAAATGACAATAAATAGCTCAAATTGATTTGATCAATAGAGACTTATTTGTGGCATTGTTGTCTAGGACACAATTTAACGAGACTCGTATATCCACACTTTTGAAGAGTGGGTACTAGGACTGATTTGACTATTCAAATAAGGTATGCGAATCTAGTTTATTAGGTAAAGTACCTAAAATACTATTTGCTTGGTAATAGTAAAAGGGCCACCGATCTGTTAGCCCTATTCATGGTGAAGTAAGTGGGCCCATATCTAGCTAGGCTAGATGTGAACATGAATATTTCGTGACCTAAAACGGATGTGGCATCACGTTATGGTTATGTGTTTCTTTTGAAGAACACAAATCAGAACTTTTAGAGTTTCGACACGAAATAGACAAACAGATCGGCTATAGTATTATTCCGCCACGGTAAGACCGTAATGGAAAATACTTAAGCAGTAAGTTTCATACGTACTTGAAAGAGTATAGTATTCTTTCAAATGAGGACTCCTCCCGGAACACGTCAAAGTGACGGTGTGTCCGAACTGATTAACCGAATCATGTTAGATATGATAAGGCTAATCATGAGTCGCTCTGAGCTACCATTTCCTTCAACGGATAAGTTTTAACAGTGCAATAACTTATTTAGAATAAGGTTCCATATAATAATCTGTTTGACATGATTATATAGATATGAACGGGAAAAAAAAACAGGTTTCTCATTTCTGATATTTGGGATGCCAGGCATATGTTTGGATGATACCAAACTAAGGACCCAAATTGGATAAGTGCCAATATAGGTTATCCTAAGGGAAACCATAAGTATAGTACTTATAAATCTCACATGAGAACAATGTGATTGTTGCTCACCATGCGGTTTTTCCTGAGAGGAATACCGATATGCAGTGGTCAGTGGGAGGATAGTGATACTCGATGAAAATCGGAGTAATACTGTTCAAGGCACAAGGTCCGTAATGGAACACAAATAGTTCATCAATGATGAATCTGTACCATTAATCTTCGAATACACAAGAACTGAGTAGATCGGATAGAGTCAGAAAACGACCTAGGGTATGGGTTTCTGATCTAACCTCATAAAGATGTCAATCTTATGAAGGTAATATCCGCCGACTACGTTTTTGAGGAAGTGATACAAGGTATCGACTCCCTATTATGGCAAAGTGCCATGAATCCGAAATGGATTCCATGTATAACAACTATTTTGGATACTAGTTGTTGTACCATAAGGCATTGTGCCTATTGGTACTTTATAAGTCTTCAAGGAAGAAATACATGGAAGGCAACATACCAACGTACTAAGCTAGGCTTGTAAAGAAAAGGTAGAGTTATCAACATTGTGTTGATTCCGACGAAACCTTTTACCTGTTGCCATTGTAAATCCATTTGGATAATGCTTGCTAAAGCTGTGTATTTCATTTATGAAATATGACAGCTTAACGAAAAAATGCTTTCCTGAAAAGGAAACCTTTCGGAGGATGTTTTAACATCATGTCGGTTTTCGTACCATAACAAGCAAACAAGGTTTGCAGGTTATTCGATCCATGTTTGGATTGAAGCAAGCATAGGTTCTAGGAATTATCTTTTTGATGTAATCATAATGGAGTATGATTTAATTCAAAACGAAATGATTCTTGTGTATATAAAAGGGTTAGTGGGAGTGCACTGACTGATGAATGTAAATAATGATAATATAAGTCATTTCTGGAAATGATTCCCATAAAGCATCGGTGAAAGCTTGGCTTTCATAAGAAATTCTCCGTAGAATTCTGGGGAGTAACAACCTTTATTCAAGGAATAAAGATCTACTGGGATAGATTTGGAGTTGTTAACACTCTCTGGGAAATTGTACATTTAAAATGTACTTCTATGGTGTCTCATACGCTTTGAGCATATGGAGTCACAATCAGGACAATCCAAGTGATAGTCATTGGATTGAAGTTAAGGACATCTATTAGTATCTTAGAGAGCTAAAGATGCTGTCTTAAACTATGGAGATGAGAACTTGAAGTGACTGGGATCACTGCTGCAAGTTTCCAAACAATTAACTACTACGTTACTATAAAGTTTGAATAACGAGACAGTGAGCTGGAAATCTTCCGAGCAAGATAACTGTTGCCGAATAAACAACAAATGCGGATTATTGCTGCAGCTGAGGCAGCAATAGAAGCCATTTGGATCGAAAATAAATCTAATTAGATTAGATATAGTTCTTTTAGCAGCTGAGCTAGGCGTCAGCACAGGCTAAGGAATTAAAGGTCTCATCGACGATCCAGATATATACTTCTATATCATCTGATTCGTTCGGATCATACATCGTGGCGATGTGATGATCGTGTAAATCGTGTCAGACGATAATTAAGCAAATCCGCTGACGAAAATCTTTTCTCAGCAATTTGAGCGAACCGTACATAGTTCGGGTGTTAGACACTCGAGTGACTGGCTATGTGCCAAGTGGGAGATTGTTGGATAATATGACCCATAGCGTCACTATTTGTACAGATCACGGTGTTGTTGTACAAATTAACTATGTGACAAGGAAATTGCACTCTCATCAATTGTGATTAGATCACCGTAGATATATAAATGAAGAGAGGTCCCTATGATTAGTTCCTGGACTGAGAATGATATGAGACAGTATCAGTCCCCGGAGTATTATCGAGACAGGACATCGATAATGCGGAATAGGCTAGTATTGCACTTGTGCGAGTTGTGAGGGCACAACGGCATAGTTCTCATATATATAAGTATTGGATACTTATGCAAGTGCGATAGGAGGTCGTGTTTCACCGATGGTACGGGAAACAGCTTCGCTCTGGATAGACCCCTCGGAATCCCATTGGTATTATGACTATGTGTCTATGGGAGGCCGAAATCAGGGTAGGTGTGTATAGTCTTAACCTGAGACTTACATCGCTAATACTTGCGATAATCGTAGACTTTGGTCTTGGTGGTACAGGGCTTTAACCGGTTCTGCGTACACCACTTCTGGGTTTATCAGAGAGTCGTAATGTATTGGGTGTGATGTCAAGACGGAAGTATCACTTCAGTCATATTGGAGATGATGTCACGCTGGATACGGTATTAGTGCTCTTAAGTGCTGCGCGGCCATCGGGTTATTTTGACAAGGTCATGTATATCCAATTATAGAGACTAGTTACCAGACATCCGACATGTGCTTCGTACGGGGCAGACACAAATCCAGCCCCAGGCCTAGCACGTGACTATCCGATACTGGGCCGATATACACAATACTATGGTATACTACGCTTGATACAGATCTATATATTCCTGTAAGAATATTTCTGGAGAATTGGGTAGGCATGTCGCTTTGCTAGAAGCCAACCTTGTCTTGTAAATCGGTATAAACGTAGTACGAGGTGCTTACGTGTTCGGATAATCCGACGACTGTATTTACTGCCAACATATCCAGAGATCTCATGGGTCGCTTCCTGAAGATTCACCGATGATGTATAACTCGCACTTTAATTAATCTAGGATTAATAAAGAGAGAGAAAATTAATCTGGGATTAATTGCGGAGATATTTTATCTGGGATAAAATATAATTAAAAGAGAGAGAACGATTAATTTGGAATTAATCGATAAAATAATATATTTGATATATTATTAGAAATTGGATTTCGACGCGGAATTAAAATTAGATTTTAATTCGGGCGAACGAATTAATTTAGAATTAATTCGTTAGCGACGTGAATAGTGATTTCGCTAGGCGTAATCATTTAATTACGACGCGACGGAAAATTCGTTAATTTGGAATTAGCGAACCCGAGCCCGGGATTATTTGCGAGCGCATTCGGATTTCGAATTCGAGTGCGGCACGCAAGTCAAATGGTGCGTCAAATCGCTAGTCACATCAAGCGTCAAATCAAATGTCAATTTGAGTGATATGACATGTTGTCACTTGATTTGAGTGATTGATGTAGAAGTTGAAAAATCAACATTTGCTTTTTACTTTTTGACTTTTGAATTAAAGTAATATATATGTTTTATTTAATTTACTTGGTAAATATAATAAACATATATATTAAAGCTTTATCTTCTCTCTCTCACATGCAAGACATACGGTCTTCTTCTTTTCCCTCTCTTTTCTTCTCCCTCTCATTCACGGCTTAGAGCCATTTTCATCTTCTTCTCATTTTTGGTCACTGCCGAATTGAAAGAGAAGCAAGTGAGAGTGTTTTGTTGCAAAATATGAGTGCTAGCACACACATGGGTTATATTATGGTGATAGGGAAACGAATTTGTGAGCTTGGAAAGCTTGAAGCTTGGAGCTTCAATGGTGTTCATCCATGGCCGAATTTTTGAGGTTCAAAGAGGAGCAAAACCGAGCAGTCCACTGCATGAGGAAGCCACTGCCGAGCTTGGAGGGAGGCAGAAAACTCAACTTGTTCTTCCTAGCATCAAACCCATCAATGTGAGTATGTATTCCGCCTTACTCCTTGGTTGTATTCAACTCGTTTTTATGCATGATTGATGATTCTTGGGACTTGATTGAAACTCAACAGAGGGACCTCGCCCTTAATATGATGTAGTGGGTACGCATCTCGACCATGGGCACGCATCTCAGCCTGGAACTACAATCGACAACGGGGGCACGCATCTCGGCCCTGGGTACGCATCTCGACCCAATACCGCTGACAAGAGGGACCTCGCCCTAAATATGATGTAGTAGGTACGCATCTCGACCCTGGGCACGCATCTCGGCCGGGAACTACAACTGACAACGGGGGCACGCATCTCGGCCCTGGGTACGCGTCTCGACCCAATACCGCTGACAAGAGAGACCTCGCCCTGAATATGATATAGTGGCTACGTATCTCGACCC
>SKCR01054271.1:0-29810 GCA_019454045.1 Zanthoxylum bungeanum | reverse complement strand
ATATCTTGGCTTGGCCGAATGGTATGATTCCATAAAGGTCTTGGTATTTTTATTTTGATTCATTGGATGACTTGAAATCAATTGGGTAATGTTGAATGGATTTGGATTTTGATTAAAACCAAATCGAAAAAGAAATCTCTACCATTGCCGAGACTATATGAGCATGAAATGGATTGATTTTGATTAAAATGTGTTGGACATGTTTTGATTATAATGAGCATAATTAATTGTGTAAATTGATTGTTTAGAAATTAATTTGGGTGATTAATTATTGCATTACACTTTGAGTAATTAAATTGTGAATTGGAATTTAATTATGTTGGGCCAAATTTGGAATTTGGCTTGTAAAGTTGTAATTGGGCTTATGGGCTTGGTTGTACAAAGATGGGTTTAGGCTAAATTGGTTAGATCCAATTGGGCCTAAAACCATTTCCATAAAGTCCAATTATGACTAATGGACCTTTAACTTTAATTGGGCCTAATTGGCCAAATTGGTTTCTTGGCAAATAAAGGTGATTCCTTAAATGGGCTTTGGTATTTGGGTTTGACCCACGTTGACCAAAAGTCCATGCCTTAGAAATTAATTGAAAGCCCATTGGACTTTAAATTAAATTAACATTGGATGTTAATCGGTCTTTGAGACCCGTAACGATTAGATTTAGAATCTAAGTCGTAAAGGTTGGTTAATAAAGTGTAATATTTTATTTGGAATTAAATAGTGAATTAGTATTAAATACATATAAATTGGATTTAATGTTGTAGTTTAATTTAATTCAAGAATTCGTACTTTGAGTACTTATTCACAAAACGAGTTTGACTCGCGCAAAATCAAATCGTTGTTTGAACATTGGATGGTCATTAATATTCAGATTAATTAATTGGATTAGATTGATTGATAACAAGCTTCTGTGAATACATGGTTGCGATGGCATGAATGTATATCGGATGGATATTAGATGGGTTGGGCAATTTTGGAAATTGTTGTAATAAATTTAGAATTATTAATTGGGACCTGCTTGTCCAGCCTATTACCTCTTTGACTCTATGTATTTCTCTTCTCACCTATTCCCCTCAATGTAATGAGGTTTCTTTAGAAGTGTTATGTAACGGGTAGAAGTAATACTTGTGCTAGCGGAGAGGAGAGAGAGAGAAATGGAGTGATTGATTTGTTCCAGGAACAATGTGTTAAGTATCCATCCGCATATCATTATTATTTATTTATTACGCGCCTTATTATGTGTTTAGAATGCATGTTTAAGGGTGTATGATGATGAGACCTTTACAAAGATAATAAATTAGTTGCCAATTGCACGCGAAAAAACCCTCACTACATATTAAAGCGTTTCTCCTTCCATTGAGTGATTCTTACTCAAGATCCAAGATGGCATTGGTTTGTTGGCCAAAGTCAAGACCTTTGTCCGTCGAGGATGTGTTTGAATCATAAAGGATTTGTTCCATATCGGTGTCTTGTCCAAGTTGTGATTTGTTGGCCAAAGTCAAGATCACTTCTTGTCCATCGACATTGATTACGAAGCTTTCCAAGGTCAATGGGTTCCGCTTAACTAGGATCACTAAGTTTGTTGTGTCAAAGCCAAGGCTTAGTTGATTCAGAGGAAAAAGGTTAGGCAATATATTGGATATATTGGCATATATAAGATATATGTTTCGGACTTGGTTGTCCACCTATTGGATCTAGGAATTGGATGGGATCCAATTGATCTTAGGATTACCTAGTTAATTATCATACAATTTGTTGGCCAAAGTCAAGATTGGTGTGTTATTAACGGATCCAAGCCCACTAGGAAACAAGGTTTCTCGAGTACTCCAGAGGGTTAGAGGCTCGTCGAAAAATAGTGGGAGGCAAGTATTAAATTTGCAATATTCGTTTAGTTACTTACCATACGCGCTCATTCAAATCTTCTTCGTCAAATAAATTAATTATTAGTTGGACTAATATTTAATTGTTGTTTTAATTAAACAGTTGGACTGTATTCAAATATTAATTTATAGTTGATTATATAATTGGATTATAGTAATCAATATATTTGAATTAATAAATTGAATTATAGTTGTTTTATATTCGATATAGTAATCATTATAATTGAATTTAATCAATAAATTATAGTTGATATATAGTTAGACTATAATAATCATTATAATACATGTACCTAAATCGTTGATTAAATAGTTGGAGTATTAGAATCAAGAAAATTGAAAGATTAGTTTTTAAAACATAATCCTGGGGTGAAAATGTTTTAAACGACTTTAATTTTCAAATTGGGAATATAAAAATCAGGATGGTCCTGAAACTAACAAGTTACTTTATTTGATAAAATAACATATTAGGCCTAAGCCCGGAGTTAGAAAATCGTAGAGAGCATGATCTTTGGAAGATTCATGTGATGATAACTTTAGTGCTTAATCCATAATGCTTGCGAAATAAACTCCTAATTTGTTAATAAGAACTAAGGATTAGCTTATAGTATGATAATGAAATTGAAGGATCTTCATAGATCTATTCTTAGATCTTAGAAGTACTAATTGCAATAGAAAAACTCTTGGAGAGTTAATGGCTATTCTCAATGAGACAAAGCCAAAGTTTGCAATAAGGCAAGAAGCGCAAGGCGTACCTTACTTCGATATTCCGGAAGGCCAAGGCTTGGCAAAGGCTTCTGTAGTGTGAAAAGGGCAAAGGAAAAATCATTATAAACTTATGGGAAGACAAATAACATATCCCAAAATGTCTGCTTAAACGGTGGTAAACGGGGAAACAGAAGCGTGACTGCCGTATGGACAAGGCAGACATGAGGAATTGAAGAATGGGCAAGGCTCCGACTTCAAATATGTTTGCCATAAATATGTTCACTGCTAGTATTAAAATTGGATTTTAGATACTGGATGTGGTACATAAATATGTACTGGTGTGCAGAATCTGCTAAAAACACAGGATACTGACTTCAATTGAGATTAATCTACGGTTGGAAATGGGATGACAGTCGCTGTTTTAACCGTAGATACCTAAGTTAAGAACTACCCTTCGGGTGTGTACTTAAATTAGGAAACTGTTACAATGTAACTAGTTTGACTAGATACATTATCTCTATATCAAGGTTTAATCCGTTGCGGAATATACCTTATATTCTAGAACACTAAAGTGTTTTATTATATAAAGATGATATTGAGATAAATACATTGGATGTGAATAACAGTATTTGTATTTTGAATATAAATAAATCTTAAACATATAACATGACAAACAAATAGCTCAAACTGAATTAATCAGTTGAGACTTATGAGTGGCATTGTTGTCTGGGACACAATTAAACAAGACTCGTATATCCACACTTTTGAAAAGTGGATACTAGGACAGATTTGATTCTATTCAAATAATGTCTACGAATCTAGTTTATAGGGCAAAGTGCCTAAAACACTATTTACTTGGTAAAAGTGTAAATGCCACCGATCTGTTAGCCCTTATTCATAGTGACGTAGGTGGGCCCATATCTAGCTAGGCTAGAGGTGATATGAATATTTCGTGACCTTTACGGATGTGGCATCGCGTTATGGTTATGTGTTTCTTTCGAAACACAAATCGGAAACTTTTAGAGTTTCGGCACGAAAAAACAAACAGATCGGCTAAAGTATTAAATCGTCATGGTTAGATCATGATCAAAATACTTAAGCAATAAGTTTCTTAAATACTTGAAAGAGTATAGTATTCTTTCAATGAGGACTCCTCATGGAACACGTCAATTTGACGGTGCGTTCGAACGGATAAATCGAGTTTTGTTGGACATGATAAGGTTAATCATGAGTCGCTCTGAGCTACCATTTCCTTCAACGGATAAGCATTAAACAGTGTAAAACTTATTTTGAATAAGGTTCCATAAAATCTGTTAGACAGATTTCATATTAGATATGAACAGGAAAGAAACCGGGTTTCTCATTCCTGATTATTTGGCAATGATGGGCATATGTTTCGATGATACCAAACTAGAACCCAAATCAGATAAGTGCCAATTGTAGGTTATCCTAGGGAAACCAAAGTATAATACTTATACAAATCACAAGAGAACAATGTAATTGTTGCTCACCATGTGGTTTTTCCTAAGAGGAATACCTATATGCAGTGGTAAGTGGGAGGATAGTAAAACTCGATGAAAATCAGAGTAATACTATTCCAGGCACTGATTCCTTAATGGAACACAAATAGTTCATCAAGGATGAAACTATACCAGTAATCTTCGAATACACAAGAACCACGTAAGTCGGAGAGAGTCAGAAAACAACCTGGGAGGTATGGGTTCTGATCTCACCTCGAAAAGATGTCAATCTTATTGAGGAATACCAACTGACTATGTATGAGGAAGTGATACAAGGTATCAACTCTCCATTATGGCAAAGTGCCATGATATCCGAAATGGATTCCATGTATACCAACCAAGTTTGGATACTAGTTGTTGTACCGCAAGGCATTGTGCCTATTGGTACTATATGAGTCTTCAAGGAAGACATACATGGAAGGCAACATACCAACGTACTAAGCTAGGCTTGTAGCGAAAATGTATCGTTATCAACATTGTGTCTATTACGACGAAACCTTTTACATGTTGCCACGATAAATCCATTTGGATAATGCTTGCTGATGCTGCATGTTTTATTTATGAAATATGACAGCTGAATGCGAAAACCGCTTTCCTTAATCGAAACCTTTTGGAGGATGTTTACAACATCCTGACGGTTTTTTCATACCATAACTAGCAAACAAGGTTTGCAGGTTATTCGATCCATGTATGGATTGAAGCAAGCATTGAATTCTTGGAATTATCATTTTGATGTAATCATAATGGTGTATGATATAATTCGAAAAAAAATGATTCTTGTGTATATAAGAAGGTTAGTGGGAGCGCACTGACAATGATGTCCTAAATAATTATAATATGTCATTTCTTGGAAATGATATTTCCCATAAAATAGTCGGTGAAAGCTTGGCTTTCATGAAAAATTCTCCGTAGAATTCTTGGGAGAGACAACCTTTATTCTAGGAATAAAGATCTACTGTGATAGATTTAAAGTTGTTAGCACTCTCCGGGAACTCGTACATTGAAAAATATACGTGACCTGGTGTCTCATACGCTTTGAGCATATTGAGTCACAATCGGGCCAATCCAAGTGATAGTCACTGGATTGATGTTAAGAACATCCTTTAGTATCTTAGAGGAACTAAGGATGCTGTCTTAATCTATGGAGAAGGAAACTTGAAGTGACTGGGATCACTGCTGCAAGTTTCCTAACCGATAAAATGACTGTAAGTCGTAACAACGTTACTATAAAGTTTGAATAATGGAACAGTGAGCTGGAAATATTCCAAACCAGATACTGTTACCGAATAAACAACAAAAGCATGTTATTGCTGCAGCTGAGGCAGCAATAGAAGCCTTCTGGATTGATAATAATCTAATTAGATTAGATATAATTCTATTAGCAGCTGAGCTAGGCTACAGCGCAGGCTAGAGAATTAATGGTCTTATCAACGATCCAGATATATACTTCGACTATTCATCTGATTTTTTCGGATCATACATCATGGCGATGTGATGATCGTATAAATCGCATCAGATGATAATCATGCAAACCCACTGACGAAAGTCTTTTCTCAGTAATTTGAGCGAACCGTACATATTTCGGGTGTTAGATACTCGAGTGACTGGCTATAGGCCAAGTGGGAGATTGTTGGACAGTTATGACCCATAGCGTCACTATTTGTACAGATCATGGTGTTGTAGTACAAATTAACTATGTGACAAAGGAAATTGCTCTCTTATCATTTGTAATTAGATTACCAAGATGTATAAATGATAGAAGGTCCTTATGATTAGTTCCTAGATTGAGATGATATGAGACAGTATCAATCCACGAAGGTTTAATCATTAAATATCCCTAGTCAGAGTATTAACGAGATTGGACATCGATAATGCGGAAAAGACTAGTATTACACTTATGCGCGTTGTGGGAGCATAACAACATAGTTCTCATATATTTGGGTATAGGATACTCATACAAGTGTAGTATGAGGTTGTGTTTTACGGATGGTATGGAAAACAGCTTCGCTCTGGATAGACCCCTCGAAATTCCATTGGTAGTATGACTATGTGTCTATGGAAGTCCGAATCAGGGTAGGTTTATTTGGTCTTAACCTGAGACTTGCACCGCTAATACTTGCGACAATCAATGTACTTTGGTTTTGGTCCTCCAGGGCTTTAACCGGTTTTGCGTACGCCTCTTCTAGGTATATTGAGAATCGTAGTGTATTGGGTGTGATGTCGAGATGGAAGTATCACTCCAGTCATAGTGGAGATGATGGTCACATAGGATACATAAGTGGTTCTCTTATGTACTGCAGTCATCGGGGTAAAATGACTAGGTCATGTTTATCCGATTATAGAGACTAGTTACCAGAGATCTGATATGTGTTTCGTACGGGGCAGACACATTTCCAGCCCCAGGCCTTGCACGTGACATCTGATACTGGATCGAAATACGCAATACTATGTATACTACACCTGATATAGATCACATATTCCTGTAAGGATATTTCTGGAGAATTGGGTAGGCATGGCGCTTTTCTAGAAGCTAACCTTGTCTTGTAAATCGGTATAAATGTAGTACTAGGTACTTACGTGTTCAGATAGTCTGACGACCGGATTTACTGCCAACATATCCGGGGATCTCACGGGTCGCTTCCTGAAGATTCACCGATGACGTATGACTCGCACTTTATTAATCTGGGATTAATTAATTGCGAGAGAAAATTAATCTGGGATTAATTAAGGAGATATTTTATCTGGGATAAAATATTAATTAAAAGAGAGAGAACGATTAATTTGGAATTAATCGATAAAATAATATATTCTATATATTATACGAAATTGGATTTCGACGCAGAATTAAAATTATATTTTAATTCGGGCGAATGAGTTAATTTAGAATTAATTCGTTAGCGACGTGAATAGTGATTTTTGCTAGGCATAATTATTTAATTACGTCGCAACAGAAAATTCGTTAATTTGAAATTAGCGAACCCGAGCCCGAGAGTGTTTGCGGGCGCACTCGCATTACGAATTAAAGTGCGGTCCACAAGTCACATCAAGCTTCAAATCACTAGTCAATCAATTGATGTGATGTCTAGTCACTTTGAGTGATATGATAACTTGTCATTGTGATTTGATGGTGGTAGTTGGCAAAGCTTTAATGCTTTGACTTTTTGGTAGCAAAATATTGGTATTAGATTTTTGGAAAATCAATTACAATTTTTGAAACAACCAACAGATCTCTCTCTCTCACTCTTCTCTTCTTCTCTCACGCCCAAATGGCTGATTTCCTCTTCTGTTTTCTGCTAAACTGCCGAGAATGAAGAGTAGTGCAATGGTGTTTTTTGTGGCAAAAATTACCAAGTGCTAGCACACATTCGGGGTCTTGCGAAGGTGATAGGGAACCGCACTTGTGAGCTTGGAATCACAACACAAAAGCTTGGAGCTTGGAGGACTAAGATGGCTGATTTTTTGGAACTTCAAAACAGCCCACTGCCGAGCCTTGGAGGAGAAAAGCTTGAAGTTTTTTTGTTCCTCGCATCGCTCAACTGATCATTGTGAGTATTCCGCAACTTCCTTGTTGTATTCACATGTATGTTTCATTGCTTAAAACGATCCCGGTTAGACCGTAGAAACCCAACACAGTGTCCAAACATGGTTGGTATACATGGAATCAATTTCGGACTTCGTGACACTTTGCCATAATAGGGAGTAGATACCTTGTATCACTTCCTCATACGTAGTCAGTTTGTCTTTCTCAATAAGATTAACATCTACATGAGGTGAGATCAGAAACCCATACCTCCCAGGTTGTTTTCTGACTCTCTTCGACTTACGCGGTTCTTGTGTATTCGAAGATTATTGGTACAATTTCATCCTTGATGAACTGTTTGTGTTCCATTAAGGAATCGGTGCTTAGAACAGTATTACTCTGATTTTCATCGAGTTTTACTTTCCTCCCACTTACCACTGCATATAGGTATTCCTCTTAGGAAAACCGCATGTAGAGCAACAATTACATTGTTCTCTTGTGAACTGTATAAGTAATATACTTTCGTTTCCCTAGGATAACCTAGAAATTAGGCACTTATCCGATTTGGGTTTTAGTTTGGTTTCATCCAAACATATGCCTAGCATTCCCAAATCTTCAGGAATGAGAAATTCCGGTTTCTTTCCTGTTCATATCTAATATGAAATCTGTTTAACAGATTTTTTATGGAACCTTATTCAAAATAAGTATTACATTATGTAATGTGTATCCCTAGAAGGAAAATGGTAGCTAAGAGCGACTCATAATTAACCTTGCTATGTCCAACAAAGTTCAGTTTCTCTGTTCGGACACACCATCAAATTGCGATGTTCCGAGAGAGTCCACTATGAAAGAATACTATACTCTTTCAGGTAATTGAGAAACTTATTTCTTAAGTATTTTCCACCACGATCTAACCGTGACGGTTTAATACTTTAGCCGGTCTGTCTGTCTACTGCGTGTCGAAACTCTAAAAGTTTTTGACTTGTGTTTCATAAGATACAAATAACCATAACGCGATGCCACATCCGTAAATGTTACGAAGTATTCATATCCACTTCTAGCCTAGCTAGATATGGGCCCACTTATGTCACTATGAACGAGGGCTAACAGATCGGTGGCACTTGCACTTTTACCAAGTAAAAGGTGTTTTAGGCACTTTGCCTAATAAACTAGATTCGTAGACATTATTTGAATTAGAATAAAATCCGTCCTAGTATCCACTCTTCAAAAGTGTGGATATACGAGTCTCGTTTAATGTGTCCCAGACAATAATGCCACAAATAAGTCTCATCTGATTAATTCAGTTTGAGCTATTTGTTTGTCATGTTATATGTTTGAGATTCATTTATATTCAAAATATAAATACCGTTATTCACATCTAATGTGCTTATCTCAATATCATCTTTATAAAATAAAACACTTAGTGTTCTAGAATATAAAGGTATACCCGCAACGGGTTAAAATTAGATATAGAGATAATGTTTCTAGTCAAACTAGGTACATTTTAACAGTTTCCTAATTTAAGTACATGCCTTAAGGGTAGTTCCTAAAGTTAGGTTTCTACGGTTAAAATAATGACTGTTGTCCCGTTTCCGACTCGCAGGTCGATCTTAACTGAAGTCAGTCTCCTGCTAATTAGCAAATTCTGCACATCAGTACATATTTATGTACCACATCTAGTATCAAAATCCAATTTTGAAACTAATAGTGAACATGTTTATGACAAACATACTTGAAGCCGGAGCCTTGCCCCGCCTTCACTTCGTTCATGTCTGCCTTGTCCATACGGCAGTCACACTTCCAGTGACTCCGTTTGCCACAATTTAGGTAGACATCTTGGGATATGTCATTTGTCTTCCTAGAAGACTATGAGGATTTTTCCTTTGCCCATTTTAGAAGCTCTGGCTCCCCCTCATAGAGCATAGCCATCAACTCTCCAAGAGTTTTCTCTTGGTTCATAATGAACCTGCCCCAGCTATCGGGTAGAGATTATATGATAAAATCTTTGTTAGTCTCAGTCACGTAGGTAATGCCCAGCTAACCTAGCTGATCGATGTCAGCAATCATCTGCGACACCTAGTGCTCGACAGATGTACCATCTGACAAACGCGAGCGAAAAAGCTTCTTTTGCAATTTGTACTTCTAAGATCTAAGAATAGATCTATGATGATCCTTTAATTTCAACATCATGGTATAAGGAATTAAAGAGTCATTACGGTACGCATAACAGATTGAGCACTAAAGTTATCATCACCATGAGTCTTCCAAAACTCATGCTCCACTATTTGCTCAACTCCAGGCTCAAGCCCGAGATGTTTCTCTATCAAATAGAATAACTTCTCAGTTCCCAGGACTATCCTGAGATTCTATTCCCAATTTGAAAATTGGAGCCGTTTAAAGACATTTTCTCCCAGGATTATGTTCTAAACGCTAATCTTTCAGTTATCTTGATTCCAATAGTCCAACTATCCAATCAACAATTTCGGGTACAATCAAATATAATGATTACTATAGTCTAACAATATAATCCACTACTATTTGATTAGTTAAATTCAAATATATTGATTACAGTAATCCAATTATAAAATCAACTATAAATGAAGTAGTTTGAATACAGTCTAACTGATTAATTAAAACAACAATTATATTTTATTCCAACTAATATATTTATATTAAATAATGACGAAAAATGAAATGAGCGAGTATCTAAACGAAATTGCAAATTTAATACTTGTCTCCCACTAATTTTCGGTGAGCCTCTAACCCTCTGTTGAGTACTCAGGAAACCTAGTTTCCTAGTGGGCTAAGATCCCGTTAAATAACACACAACCTTGACTTTGGCCAACAAGCTGTATGATATTTAACTAGGTAGATCTCTAAGATCAATTGGATCTCATCCAATTCCTAGATCTAGTAGGTGGACATCCTAGTCCGAAACATATATTTAATATATGACAATTTATCCGATATATTCCCTAACTTTTTCCTCAGAATCAACTAAGCCTTGGCTTTGGCACAACAAGCTTAATGATTCCAGTTAAGCGGGACCCATTGACTTTGGAAAGCTTCGTAATCGATGTCGATGTACAAGAAGTGATCTTTACTTTGGCCAACAAATCACAACTTGGACAAGACATTCGATATGGAACAAAGCCTTCATGATTCAAACACATCTGCGATGGACAAAGGTCTTGACTTTGGCCAACAAACCAGTGCCAATCTTGGATCTTGAGAGAGAATCACTCAATGGAAGAAAAAATGCTTAATATTTGCTGAGGTTTTTTCGCGTAATTGGCAACCAATTAATTATCTTTGATTAGGTCTCATCATACACCCTTAAGCATGCATTCTAAAAGCACAATAAGCCGCGATAAATAAATTAATAATGATATGCGGATGGATATTTAAATCATTTTGTTCCTAGAATAAATCTCTCCCTTTCCTCTCCCCGCTAGCACAAATCTTACTTCTACCCAATTACATAACACTTCTAAAGAAACCTCATTTACATTGAGGGGGAATAGGTGAGAAGAGAAATACAAAGAGTCAAGAGGTAATAGGCTGGACACGTAGGTCCAATTTAATAAATTCTAAATTTATTACAACAATTTTCAAAATTACCCTCACCCATCTAATATCCATCCGATATACATTATTCATACATCACATCCATGTATTCACACAAAGCATGTTATCAATCAATCTAATCAAATTAACTAATCTTTAATTAATGACCATCCAATGTTCAAACAACGATTTGATTTGCGCGAGTCCAACTCGTTTAAGAATAAGTACTCAAAGTACATATTCTTGAATTATATCAAACTACAATATTAAATCCAATTTAATTTGTATTCAATTTTAATTCTTTATTTAATTCCAAATTAAATAATTACACTTTTTAATGTGCCTTAACGACTTAGATTCTAAATCTAATCTTAATGGGTCTCAAAGTCCAATTAACATCCAATGTCAATTTATTTAAAGTCTAATGGGCTTTCAATTAATTTATAAGGCATGGACTTTGGCAATCAAATCCCAATAAGGAATCACCATTGGCCACAAAATTAATTTGGCCCATTACGCCCAATTAAATTATAAAGGCCCAATTATCATATTTGGACTTTATGGAAATGGTTTTAGGCCCATTGGATCCAACCAATTATCTTAAACCAAACTTGACTCAACCAAGCCCATTAAGCCCAAATACAACTTTATTAGCCCACTTCCAAATTAAGCCTAATTAATTAAATTCCAATATTCCCAATATCACAATTTAATTAACTAAAGTGTATTAGCCATAATTAATTAGTTAAATCAATATTTCCAAAACACCAATTACACTAATTAATCATGCTTTATATTATCAATTCATGTCCAACATAATTGAAGCAAAATCAATCCAACATGCTTATAAGGCTCTCGGTAATTAGGGACTTTTTATATCAATTTTGATTTCAATCAAATTAAATCACAAACTAATATATCCCATGCATTTTAAACACATCCAATTGTCTAAAATTCAAAAATCACCAAGAGCTAGGGTTCTAGTTACATTCGGCCTTCATAAAGAAATAGGGAAAAAATTTCTAATCAAATTTCATCCAAATTAATCATGCATAACTCTAAGTTATCATAATCCAAACATAACCAAACACTCAATTTGACAAAATCATGCTCCAAGCAAAATTACCCAAATTCAAGTATATAAACCCTAAGTCAATTTCATGCTCAATTATGGCTCTGATACCATTGTTGGGTTTTCTAGGTCAAACCAAGATCAAATTAACCATGAATAATGTGAATACAATAAAGTAAGAATGCGGAAAATACTCACTTTGATCGGTTTTGGATGTTGGAGATAACAAAAATTCCAAGCCTTTGTGTTGTGCTCCAAGCTCCCCTTTGATGTATGTAAAGCTTCCAAGCATTCTTTGTTGATTCCAACTCAAGGATGAGTCTCCCTATCACCTCATTTAACTCATTTGAGTGCTAGCTCACTTGGTTTTGAAACAAAACACAAGAACATGGAGAAGAAGAAGCTCGGCAGTGAGGAGAGAAGAGAAATGTGTTTGCAGTGAATAGTAACCACATACCACTTCCAAAGTTGACTTAATATATATATAGAGTTTGTGTGTTGAAATTGGCTTGTGTGTAAAACAAGTAAAGCAAGCCTTACTTCTAATAAATCAAAGCCATAAAATATGCCCAACCACTTCCATCAAATGTCCAACAAGTTGATGTAAGTGAAGTCGGTCCCACCACTTTTAAAATCCAAATTTAAGTCGGCTAATCCAACACGCAACCTCACTCGGGCCCGGGTTCGTTTAATTCTGAATTAACGAATTTTCTGTTGCGACTTAATTAAATCCAAATTAATTAAATAATGATGCCTAGCAAAATTATTACGGAAGTCACTCGCGAATTAATTCTAAATTAATTCGTTTGCTTGAATTAAAATCCAATTTTAATTTCGCATTGAAATATAAATTCAATTAATATATCCGATAAATTATTTTAGCCCAAATAAATAAATTGAATAGTAAAATCCAATTTAACTATTAAATTTACTTTACCGATTAATTCCAAATTAATCGCGTTCTCTCTTCTCGAAAAATTTAATCCCAGATAAATTCTCGACGCAATTAATCCTAGATTAATTTCTCTCTATGATAATTAATTCCCAGATTAATTATTGCCATAATTAATCCCAGAATAGTTTCCCTCTCTCATAATTAATCCAAGAATAGTTTCTCTCTCTCATAATTAATCCCAGATTAATTCTGTTCGAGTCAAATATAATCGGTGAATTTTTGGGAGGCGACCCAAGAGATCCATGGATATGTTGGCATTAAATCCGGTCATCGGAGTATCCGAATACGTGCGTACCTAGTACCACGTTCTTACTGATTTACAAGACATGGTTGGCTTATAGCAAAGCACCGTGCCTACCCAATTCTCCAGAAATATTCTTTTAAGGAATAAGTAATCAATGTCAGGCGTAGTATACATAGTATTGCGTATTACGATCCAGTATCGAATGTCACATGCTAGGCCTGGGGCTGGAATTGTGTCTGCCCCGTACGAAGCATATATCGAATCTCTGGTAACTAGTCTCTATAATCAGATAAACATGACCTAGTCATATTATCCCGATGACTGCAGTATTAAAGAGTACTAGTTTCGTATCCTACATGATTATCATCTCCATATGACTAAAGTGATACTTCCATCTTGACATCACACCCAATACACTACGATTCTCAATATACCCAAAAAAGGCGTACATAGAAACTGTTAAAGCCTCGGACGACCAAAACCAAAGTATATTGATTGTCCCAAGTATTAGCGATGCAAGTCTCAGGTTTAGACCAAATACACCTACCCTGATTCGGACTTCCATAGACACATAGTCATACTACCAATGGAATTCCAAGCGGTCTATCTAGAGCGAAGCTGTTTCCGTTCCATCGGTAAACAAAACCTCCTATTACACTTGCATAAGTATCCAATACTTAAATATATGAGAACTATGCTGTTATGCTCCCACAACGCGCACAAGTGCAATACTAGTCTATTTCGCATTATCGATGTCCAATCTCGATAATACCACGACTAATGATATTTTAATGATTAAACCTTAGTGGATTAATACTGTCTCATATCTTATTAATCAAGAACTAATCATATGGACTTTTATCATTTATATATCTTGGTAATCCAATTACAAATGATAAAAGAGCAATTTCCTATGTCACATAGTTAATTTGTACAACAACACCATGTTCTTGTTCGACAATTATGATCCATAGCGTCACTATTTGTACAGATCATGGTGTTGTTGTACAAATTAACTATGTGACAAGGAGATTGCACTCTTATCATTTGTGATTAGATCACCTAGATGTATAAATGATAGGAGGTTCTTATGATTAGTTCCTGGATTGAGATGATATGAGACAGTATCAGTTCTCGAAGGATTAATCATTAAATATCCCTAGTCAGAGTATTATCGAGATTCGACATCGATAATATGTAAAAGACTAGCATTACACTTGTGCGTGTTGTGAGGGCACAATAACATAGTTCTCATATATTTGGGTATTGGATACTCATGCAAGTGTAATAGGAGGTTGTGTTTTACCGATCGTACGGAAAACAGCTTCGCTCTGGATAAACCCTCGGAATTCCATTGGTAGTATGACTATGTGTCTATGGAAGTCTGAAATCAGGGTAGGTGTATTTGGTCTTAACCTGAGACTTGCACCGCTAATACTTGCGACAATCAATATGCTTTGGTTTTGGTCGTCCAGGGCTTTAACCGGTTCTGTGTACGCCTCTACTGGGTATATTGAGAATCGTAGTGTATTGGGTGTGATGTCAAGACGAAAGTATCACTCCAGTCATAGTGGAGATGATGTCATGTAGGATACGGAACTAGTACTATTAAGTACTGCAGTCATCGGGATGATATGACTAGGTCATGTTCATCCGATTATAGAGACTAGTTACCAGACATCCGACATGTGCTTCGTACGGGGCAGACACAATTTCAGCCCCAAGCCTAGCACGTGACATCCGATACTGGATCGCTATACGCAATACTACGTATACTACGCCTGACATAGATTGTATATTCTAGTAAGAATATTTCTGGAGAATTGGGTAGGCACGGTGCTTTGCTAGAAGCCAACCATGTCTTATAAATCCGTAAGCATGTGGTACGAGGTACACACTTAATCGGATAGTCCGATAACCAGATTTACTCCCAACATATCCAGAGGTCTCTGGGTCGCTTCCCAAAGATTCACCGATGACAGTTGACTTAAACTAGAATTAATCTGGGATTAATTTAGAGAGAGAAAATTAATCTGGGATTAATTGAGGCTTTAATTAATCTGGGATTAAATGTGTTCGGAAGAGAGAGAACGTGATTAATTTAGAATTAATCGGTAAAATAATTTAATAGTTATATTTGATTTTTCTATTTAATTTATTTGCATGGGCTAAAATTAATATATCGGATATATTAATATGAATTTTATTTCATTACGAAATTAAAGTTGGACTTTAATACGAGCGAACAAATTAATTTAGAATTAATTCGTAAACGGTATTCGTAATATATTTATGAGGCGTCGTCATTTAATTAAATTAGATTTAATTATTTAGCGACGAAAATTCGTTTAATCGGATTAAACGAATCCGAGCCGCGGCAAACATTCTTAGAATCCATTTGAATTTTGAATTCAAATGTGGGGCCCAATTCACATGTGGTAGTTGGGAGGGTAGTTGGCATTTATGCCAAGCCACCAACTTTCCAACTACCTTGGAATGGTTTTGGTGAAACCATTTACCCAACCACCTTGTTAGGTAAAAGGGTAAATTGGTTTTACCAAAAGGCATCTCTCTCTCTCATTACACAACAAGGGAACACAAATCAAACCTTAGATACACCATTTTTGGTGTGAGATTCATCAATCTCTTCACTTAGATTTTGTTGAAAAATCCACAAAGCTAGCACTTGTAGAAGTCTTCTAAGGTGATAGGGAAACCAACTCAAAGCTTCGAATCAATAGAAAGGTTGGATCTTGGAGATCTTCACAACTCAAAGCTTGGAATCAACACAAGGTTGGATGTTGGAGATCTTCTTCTCAAAAATTTCAAAAGCTCAAATCCATTCAATGTAAGTAATTCCGCAACTTATAATGAATTTATGAACACCTTTTCTTTCTTATTAGATCTTGGGCATGTTCTAGGAACACTAACAATGGTATCAGAGCCAATTTAAGCATGAAAATTTTAGGGTTCATGAGACTAAAATTTGGGGCTTTTATGTTTTGAACATGATTTCTTCAAATTGATGTTTGAGCATGCTTAGATTATGTTAACTTAGAGTTGTGCATGATTAGATTTGAGATAAATTGATTGGATCAAATTCTACAAAAAATAGCATGGCCGAATGGTACAGTGTAGTGGACTGTATTTTAATTTTTTTTAAAACATCATTGGATGTGTTTAAATGCATGATTAAATGTTGATTGTTGGTTTGATTGGATTGGAATCAAAGTCAATAATGTTTATGTTAAATTCAAAGAGCACGTTGAGCATGAAATGATGTTTTTGGCTTCAATTTGTGTTGAGCATAAATTGATGGATTAAGCATGATTAATTAAGTTAATTGGTATTTTGGAAATATTGAGTTTAATTAATTAATCATGGCTAATACACTTTAATAAAAATAATTGTGATATTTGGAATATTATAATTATGTTAATAAGCCTTTAATTATGTAATTGGGCTAAGAGTGTGTATTTGGGCTTAATGGGCTTGGTTTGACCAAGTTTGGTTTTGGACTTTTGGATTGGATCCAATTGGGCCCGAAACCAATTCCATAAAGTCCAAATACATCACTTGGCCCTTTAAAGAATTTAATTGGGCCTAATGGGCCTAAATTAATTTGTAGGCAATAGGGTGATTCCTATTGGGCCTTGGCATTTTGGGTTTGACCCATTAGGCCAAAGCCCATGCCTTAAGATTAATTAAAAGCCCATTGGACTTTAATTAAAATGACATTGGATGTTATTGGGCCTTTGAGACCCATCAGATTGGATTTGGAATCCAAGTCTTTAAGGCTTATAAGTAAGTGTAAATATTTAATTTGGAATTAAGTTTGGAATTAGTATTGAATAGAAATAAATTGGATTTGAAGTTGTAGTTAAATTAATTCAAGAATACTTACTTTGAGTATTTATTCTTAAACGAGTTGACTCGCGCAAATCAAATCGTTGTTTGAACATTGGATGATCATTAATTCAAAGATTAATTAATTGGATTATATTGATTGAATACATGATTTGTATGAATACATGAATGTATTGCATGAATAATGTAATGGGATGGATATTAGAAGGGTGAGGGCAATTTTGGAATTGTATAAATTTAGAATTTATTAAATTGGACCTGCGTGTCCAGCCTTTTAATCTCTTATTCTTTGTATTTCTCTTCTCACCAATTCCCCTCAATGTAAATTAGGTTTCTTTATTGTATAATATAATTGGGTAGAATTTAGAATAGTTTTAGCCGGGGAGAGGAATGGAGTGATTTGTTCTAGGAATAATTTGTGACATATCCATCCACATATCATTATTAATTTATTTATCGCGCCTTATTATTTTTAGAATGCATGCTTAAGGGTGTATGATGAGACCTAATCAAAGATAATAAATTGGTTGCCAATTATACGCGAAAAACCCTCAAAACATATTTAGCGTTTTTTCCTTCCGTTGAGTGATTCTTACTCAAGATCCAAAGTTGGCATTGGTTTGTTGGCCAAAGTCAAGACTTTTGTCAATTGCGGATGTGTTTGAATCATGAGAGTTTTGTTCCATATCGGTGTCTTGTCCAAGTCGTGATTTGTTGGCCAAAGTCAAGATCACTTCTTGTCCATCGAATTGATTACGAAGCTTTCCATGTCATGGGGTCCCGCTTAATTGGAATCATTAAGCTTGTTGTGCCAAAGCCAAGGCTTAGTTAGTACTCAACAGAGAGTTAGAGGCTCGCCGAAAAATAGTGGAGGCAAGTATTAGATTTTCAATTTTGTTTAGATACTTGCCAATACACACTCATTTCATTTTTCATCACTATTTATTTATATATTATTAGTTGGACTAATATTTAATTGTTGTTTTAAATTAAATAGTTGGACTGTATTCAAACTACTTCATTTATAGTTTTATTATATATTGGATTATAGTAATTAATTATTTGAATTTTACCCTTCATTTATAGTTGATTATATAATTGGATTATAGTAATCAATATATTTGAATTTTACCGATCATTTATAGTTGATTATATAATTGGATTATAGTAATCAACATATTTTGATTTTAACCAATAAAATGTAATTAGTTATATAGTTAGACTATAGTAATCATTACATTAGATTGTACCCGAAATCGTTGATTGGATAGTTAGACTATTGGAATCAAGATAACTGAAAGACTAGTGTTTAAAATATAATCATGGGTGAAAATGTGTTTAAAAAACGACTTTAATTTTCAAATTGGGAATAAAATTTAGGATGGTCCTGGAAACTAATAAGTTACTTTATTTGATAAAATAACACATTAGGCTAAGCCCAGAGTTAAGCAAATAGTAGAGCATGATCTTTGGAAGATCATGTGATGATAACTTTAGTGTTTAATCCATTATACTTGTCAAAAGGAATCCTTAATTCCCTAACCAAAACTAAGGATTAGATCCTTAAAGTATGATGAAGAAATTGAAGGATCTTCATAGATCTATTATTAGATCTTAGAAGTATTAAATTGCAATTAATAACTCTTGGAGAGTTAATCGCTATTCTCAATGAGATAAAGCCAAAGTTTGCAATAAGGCAAGTAGCGCAAGGCGCACCTTACTTCCATATTCTAGAAACCCAAGGCTTGGCCAAAGGCTTCTGGGATATAGAAAAGGGCAAAGGCAAAATCATTAATGTCTTCTAGGAAGCCAAAGGACATATCCCAAGATGTCTGCTTAAACTGTGGCAATGGGATCACTAAAGCGTGACTGCCATATGGACAAAGCAGACATGAAGGAATTGAAGACGAGCAAGGCTCTGACTTCAAATAAGTTTGCCATAAATATGTTCACTACTAGTATTAAAATTGGATTTTAAATACCAAGTGTGATACATAAATATGCATTGATGTTCAGAATCTGCTATGAGCATGATACTGACTTTAATTGAGATTAATCTGCGAATCAGAAACGGGACGAAAGTCGCTGTTTTACCGTAGATACCTAAGTTTAGGAACTACCATTCAGGTGTGTACTTAAATTAGGAAACTGTTATAATGTAACTAGTTTGACTAGAAACATCATCTATATATCGAATACAACTCATTGCGAGTATACCTTTATATTCTAGAACACTAAAGTGTTTTATTTTATAAAGATGATATTGAGATAAACACATTAGATGTGAATAATAGTATTTATATTTTGAATATAAATAAATCTCAAATATATAATATGACGAACAAATAGCTCAAACTGATTTGATCAGATAAGACTTATTTGTGGCAGTGTTGTCTGGGACACATTAAACAAGTCTCGTATTTCCACACTTTTGAAGAGTGAATACTAGGACAGATTTGATTCCATTCAATGATGTCTACGAATCTAGTTTATTAGTAAAATACCTAAAATACCTTTTACTTGTAAAAGTGTAAGTGCCATCGATCTGTTAGCCCTCGTTCATAGTGACGTAAGTGGGCCATGTCTAGCTAGGCTAAATGTGGAAATGAATGTTTCGTGACCTTTTCGGATGTGGCATCGCGTTATGGTTATGTGTTTCTTATGAAACACGAATCAGAAACTTTTAGAGTTTCGACACGAAATAGACAAACAGATCGGCTAAAGTATTAAAACCATCACGGTTTGACCATGATGAAAATACTTAAGTAGTAAGTTTCTCAAATACTTGAAAGATAATAGTATTCTTTAAATGGGGACTCCTCCTAGAACACGTCAATTTGACGGTGTGTCCAAACGGAGAAACCGAATTTTGTTAGACATGATAAGGTTAATCATGAGTCGCTCTGAGCTACCATTTTCCTTCAAAGGGATAAGCATTAATAATGCAATACTTATTTTGAATAAGGTTCCATGAAAATCTGTTAGACGGAATTTCATTTTAGATATGAACAGGAAAGAAACTGGGTTTTCTCACTCCTGAAGATTTGGGATGCTGGGCATATGTTTGGATGATACCAAACTAGAACCCAAATCGGATAAGTGCCTAATTGTAGGTTGTCCTAACGAAACCAAAGTATAATACTTATACATCTCACATGAGAACAATGTAATTGTTGTTCGCCATGCGTTTTTCCTAAGAGGAATACCGATATGCAGTGGTAAGTGGGAGAATAGTAAAACTCGATGAAAATCGAAGTAATACTGTTCAAGGCACCCAGTCCTTAATGGAACATAGACAGTTCATCAAGGATGAAACTGTACCACAATCTTCGAATACACAAGAACTGCGTTAGTCGGAGAGAGTTAGAAAACAACCTGGGAGGTATGGGTTTCTGATCTCACCTCATAAAGATGTCAATCTTATTGAGGAAGACGAACTGACTACATATTAGGAAGTGATACAAGGTATCGACTCCCCATTATGGCAAAGTGCCATGAAGTCCGAAATGGATTCCATGTATACCAACTATGTTTAGAGACTAGTTGTTGTACCGCAAGGCATTGTGCCTATTGGTACTATATAAGTCTTCAAGGAAGACATACGTGGATGGCAGCATACCAACATACTAAGCTAGGCTTGTAGCGGAAAGGTATCGTTATCAACATTGTATTGATTACAACGAAATCTTTTACCTGTTGCCACGTTAAATCCATTTGGATAATGCTTGCTGATGCTGCATGTTTCATTTATGAAATATGGCAGCTGAACGAAAAATCATTTTCCTGAAAAGGAAACCTTTTGGAGGATATTTACAACATCCTGACGATTTTGTCGTATCAAAACTAGCAAACAGGTTTACAGGTTATTCGATCCATGTTTGGATTGAAGCAAGCATTAGGTTCTTGAAATTACCGTTTTGATGTAATCATAATGGTTTATGATTAATTCAAAATGAGAAATGATTCTTGTGTATATAAGGAGGTTAGTGGGAGCGCACTGAAAGTGACTGTCCTAAATAATGATGATATGTCATTTCTTGGAAAGATATTCCCATATTACAATCGGTGAAAGCTTGGCTTTCAAGAAAATTCTCCGTAGAATTCTTGGGAGAAACAACCTTTATTCTAGGAATAAAGATCTACTGGGACAGATTTAAAGTTGTTAACACTCTCTGAGAACTCGTACATTGAAAAATGTACGTGACCTGGTGTCTCATACGCTTTGAGCATATGGAGTCACAAACAGGTCAATCAAAGTGATAGTCACTGGATTGATATTAAGAACATCCGTTAGTATCTTAGAGAACTAATGATGATTTCTTGAACTATGGAGAATGAGAACTTGAAGTGACTGGGATCACTGCTGTAAGTTTCCTAACCAATAAAAACAACGGTACAATACAGTTTGAATAACGGAACAGTGAGCTGGAAATATTCCAAGCAAGATACTGTTACCGAATAAACAAAAAATGCGGGTTATTGCTGCGGCTGAGGCAGCAATAGAAGCCGTTTAGGTCGATGATAAATCTAATTAGATTAGATATAGTTCTTGTTAGACAGTTATGACCCATAGCGTCACTATTTTGTAAATGATATTGTATTATTGTACAAATTAACTAGTAGTAATGAAATTGCCTTTTACCGTTTTGTAATTTATTTACTTTGATATAAAATGGTAAAAGTCCCTATGATTAGTTCCGGATTGTGATGATAGAGACGATATCAATCCATAAAGGTTTAATCATTAAATATCCCTAGTCGTAGTATTATCGAATTGGACATCGATAATGCGGAATAGACTAGTACTGCACTTGTGCATGTTGTGAGGGCACAACGGCATATTTCTCATATATTTAAGTATTGGATACTTATGCAAGTGCGGTAGGAGGTTGTGTTTTACCGATGGTACGGAAACAGCTTCGCTCTGGATAGACCCCGCGGAATCCCATTGGTAGTATGTCTGGTGTCTATGGGAGTCCGCTTCAGGGTAGGTGCATATGATCTTAACCTGAGACTTGCATCGCTAGTACTTACGACAATCGGTAAATTTTATTTTTGGTGGGTGGTCCAGGGCTTTAACGGGTTCTGTGTACACCTCTTCTGGATTAATCGAGAATCGTAGTGTATTGGGTGTGATGTCAAGATGGAAGTATCACTTCAGACATATGGAGATGATGTCGCGAGGGATACAGAACTAGTACTCTATAATGGTTGCAACCATCGGGATAATATGACTAGGTCAGGATTATCCGATTCAAAGAGACTGGTGCTTGATGTCCGATATGTGTATCGTACGGGGCAGACACATCTCCACCCCAGGCCTTACATGTGATCATCCGATACTGGTTCGATATACACTATACTACGGTATACTACGCATGTTATAGATCTTATATTCCAATAAGAATATTTCTGGAGAATTGGGTAGGCATGGCGTTTTGCTAGAGGCTAACCTTGTCTTGTAAATCGGTAAAAACGTAGTACTTGGTACGTACGTATTCAGATAATCTGACGGCCGTATTTACTGCCAACATATCCAGAGATCTCTTGGGTCGCTTCCCGAAGATTCACCAATGACGTATGATTCAAACTCGATTAATCTTGGATTAATTACGGAGAGACTTTATCTTGGATAAAGTACTATACATAGAGAGAGAACGATTAATTTGGAATTAATCGTAAAATTATTATATTCGATATAATAATCGAAATTCGATTCGACGCGAAATTAAAATTAGATTTTAATTCGGGCAAACGAGTTAATTTAGAATTAATTCGTTAGCGACGTAAATAATATTTCGCTAGGCGCAATTATTTATTTAAATTCGATTTAATTAACGTCGCGACGAAATTCGGTATTTCGGAAATATCGAACCCGAACGCGTGAGTGCGCGTGGGCCCACTTTCATTTGGGTTGTGTGGGGCCCACATGACACATGTCATTTTATGCATTATTTAATTGTTAATACATTGCATGTTGATAGTGTATAATACACTCATGGTTTTGCATGGAGTTTGAGTGTTTGACACTCTAAGCCATTGCATGATTTGTGTCATAAGTTTATTATTAATTTAATACTAATATTATGGCATAAATATAAATTGATTTTTTGTAACAAAAATCATTCAACTCTCCTCTCTCTCACATTGCCGAAACTACATGCAGTTTTGGGCTCTCCTTTCTTCATTTCTTCAATTTTTGTGGCAAGATTGAAGAAGTTGTGCATTCAAAATCACAACAACGGCTAGCACCTTCAAGGATCATACATAGGTGATATGGGAAACTAATCCTTGAGCTTGGAAGGATCAAACTCGACTTGGAGTCCCTCTTTTCTTCTTGGCCGAGAGCTTCACTGCACAAGGGAGGAATTTCGCATCATCTTAGCATCCATTTTCAAGTATTGTGATATGATTCCGCCATACTTCAATTTATTCATTCATGTATTATATATTTTGCTTGTTCTTGTTGATCTTGGGGCTTGGTTATTTTTTCCAACAATGGTATCAGAGCTTAAAGAGCATGCAAATATATTAGGATGTTATTTCGGGAAATTGTATGAAGCATGATTTGATGAGTTTGCTTGATTAAATATGCTTAGATGTATGTTATTTAGATTATACATCATCAATTTCATGGAAAATAAATTGGATTAATTTTTCCAACCCAAATGAGGCTTGGCCGAATACATGCAAGCATATGGACTAGATGATTTTTTAATTTTAAGACATTAGATGACTTGAAACAATATGGAATGATGATTTGTAACTCGATTGGATTGAAACGAAATCGGAACCATTTTAATCACCTTGGCCGAATGCTTGATGGAGGATTAGGGACTTGATTTTTTGATTAAATAATGTTGGACATATATTTAATAAAAAATATGATTAATGGATTAATTTGATTTTTTGGGAATATTGATTTAAAGGATTAATCATGATAATACACTTTAATTAATTAAGTTATAAAATTGGAATTTTAAAATTGGTTAGTTTGGCTTAATTTTGAATTGGGCCTAAAACTATTATATTTGGACATAATGGGCTTGGTTGGGCCAAGTAGATTTGGACCATTTGGATTGGATCCAAAATGGGCCTAAATCACACCATTTAAGCCCAAATGTAATAAATGGGCTTTTATGTTTAATTGGGCCTTATGGGCTTGATATTGATTTTATGGCAGATATGAGGGTGATTCCTTATTGGGCTTGGTAATTGGGTTTGACCCATACATTGACCAAAACCCAAGCCTAAAAAAATCAATTAAAAGCCCATCGGACTTTAATTAAATGGACATTAGATGTTAGTTGGGCTTTGAGACCCGATTGTATTAGATTTGGAATCTAAGTTATAAAAGCACAATAAAAGTGTAAATATTAATTAGAATTAAATAATAGGATTAGTATTGAATACGACTTAAATTGGATTTAACGAGTAGTTCGATATAATTCGTGAATTCATACTATAAGTATTTATTCTCAAATTGAGTTGGACTCGCGCAAATGCAAACAATTGTTTGAACATTGAATTGTCACCTAATAAAGACTAATTAATTGGAATTGATTGGTTGTATAACTTGCCTTGAATGAATGAATGTGGATGTGATGTATGAATAGTGTATATCGGATGGATATTAGAAGGGAAGGGTAATTTTAGAAATTATTGTAAATTTAGATTTTAAATTGGACCTGCGTGTCCAGCCTTTCTCTTATTGTCTCTTTGTATTCTCTTCTCACCTAATTCCCCTCAATGTAAATGAGGTTCTCTTATTGTATTATGTAATTGGGTAAGAGTAGAATAGTGCTAGCGGGGAGGAGGAGAGGGATTAGGTTAGGATTTGTTCTCAGAAAAAGTTGTTGTTCATATCCATCCGTATATCGCTATTACTTTACTTTACGCGCTTTATGATGTTTTAGAAGCATGCTTAAGGGTGTATGATGATGAGACCTAACAAAGATAAATTAATTGGTTGCCAATTACGCGAAAAATCCCTCAAACAATATTAAGCGATTTTCCTTCCGTTGAATGATTCTTTCTCAAGATCCGAAATTGGCATTGGTTTGTTGGCCAAAGTCAAGACCTTTGTCAATTGAGGATGTGTTTGAATCATGAGAGTTTTGTTCCACATCGGTGTCCTCTCCAAGTTGTGATTTTTTGGCCAAAGTCAAGATCACTTCTTGTCCATCGACATTGATTACGAAACTTTCCTCGTCATGGTCCCGCTTAACTGGAATCATTAGGTTTGTTGTGCCAAAGCCAAGGCTTAGTTGATTCAGAGGAAATGGTTAGGAAAATGTATTGGATACATTGACATATGTATAGTTTCGGACTTGGATGTCCACCTACCGGATCTAGGAATTGGATGGGATCCAATTGATCGTCGAGATCTACCTAGTTAAAATCATATACAATTTGTTGGCCAAAGTCAAGGTGTTGTGTTTATTTAACGGGATCCTAGCCCACTAGGAAATTGGATTTCCCGAGTACTCAACAGAGGGTTAGAGACTTGCAGAAAATAGTGGGAGACTAGTATTGAATTTGCAATTATCGTTCAGATACTTAGCTTTACGCGCTTACACAAATTATTTCGTCAATATTTACACATTAGTTAGACTAATACAATGTTATTTTTTATGTAACAGTTTGACTGTACCCACATATCGTTAACTAGATAATTAGATATCGTAGTTAAGATGGCAAACAAAGGAAATGTCCGTGACATAATCATGGGTGATAATGTGTTCAAGGGCACCAATTCGCCGACTGGGAAATGAACCTAAGGATAGTCCTTGGGGCGGAGAGGATACTGTATACGATACAAAAACCTCTCGGGCCTAAGCCCACTGAGCCACTTGAGCTGGAGTTATGGAAAACTCACAGTGATGATTGTGACACGGCTCAGTCGATCATGCTTGCTTCAATGACTCAACACTTTCGCCGCCAGAATAGGGACTTGGATCCTTATAATATGATGGTAAGATTGCAAGATCTTCACCGCACTAATAAGCGGTGGATGGAGGTACGAGTTAGTGAAGAAAATCTTTCGCTCCCGTATGACTGATGGTAGTTCTGTTGAGGTCCATGGGACTCAAATGATAGCCGATATGATGAATTGGCTAATATGGGTATAGTCTTGGAGGCTGAGCTGTCTAGAGTATGATCAGTACTTACTTACACTGAATACCGATACTTGTGAACACAATTGATTGTCATCAATACAAATTGATGAATTCGGATGATACTCTTGGAGAGTTATTATCGATTCTCAAGGAGTCAGAGAAAGAGCTTCTGAAAGGCAACAAGCGCGAGGCGCACTTTGCATCAACATCTCAAACGCCGAAAGCTGGGCTCAAGGCAACTGGGGGTGTTAAGAGAAAAAGCATAGAAACAAAGGCAAGGCCAAGTCAACAAAGGCTTCTGGGAAGCCAAGGGACAAGTCTCAAGATGTTTGCCTGAAATGCGGCAAGAAAGGTCACTGGAAGCGTGACTGCCGCATGAACAAGGGACACAAGGAGGACATACAGGCGGGCAAGGCACCGGCCTCATGTATGTTTGTTATTGAGATAAATATGACTACTTCTAGTCTTAATAAAAATTGGATTTTTGATTCTGCTGTGGTTCTCATATTTGTACTGATGTGCAGGATCTGCATGATAGCAGGAGACTGGCTTCGGGGGAGGTAGATCTAACGAGTTGAAATGGAACTTCTGTTGCTGTTTTGGCCGTAGACACTTTTGTTTTGGAACTGTCCTCGGGGCATGTACTTAAACTAAATGACTGTTATTTTGTTCCTAGTTTAACTAGGAATATATTCTGTATCTTTGTTAACCCAGTATGGGTACACTTTTGTATTTAAAAACACCAGGTGTTATTTATATAAAGATGATGCAGAAATTTGCACTGCCGATGCAAATAATGGTCTTTATATTTTGAATATAAATAAATCTCAAAAACGTAAAATAACAAACAAAAGGCTAAAAATGAGTAATCCAAGGAAGAAACTTATTTGTGGCATTGTCGTCTGGGACACATCAACAAGACTCGCATATCCACACTTTCGAAGAGTGGGTACTTGGACGGATTTGATCCAAATTCATATAACGTCTGCGAATCTTGTTTATTAGGCAAAATGCCTAAATCACCTTTTAGTGGTAAAGGTGAACGCGCCACTGAACTGTTAGCCCTCGTTCATAGTGACGTTTGTGTTGGATAATATGACCCATAGCGTCACTATTTGCACAGAACATTGTGTTGCTGTAGCAAATTAACTATGTAACAAGGAAATTGCACTCTCGTCATTTGTGATTAGATCACCATAGATATATAAATGAAGAGAGGTCCCTATGATTAGTTCATGGATTGAGATGATATGAGACAGTATCAGTCCACGAAGGATTAATCATTAAATATCCCTAGCCGTAGTATTATCGAGACTGGACATTGATAATGCGGAATAGGCTAGTATTGCACTTGTGCGCGTTGTGAGGGCACAACGGCATAGTTCTCATATATATAAGTATTGGATACTTGTGCAAGTGCGATAAGAGGTCGTGTTCACCGATGGTACGGGAAACAGCTTCGCTCTGGATAGACCCTTCGGAATCCCATTGGTATTATGACTAGGTGTCTATGGGAGGCCGAAATCAAGGTAGGTGTGTATAGTCTTACCTGAGACTTGCATCGCTAATACTTACGACAATCGGTAAGCTTTGGTTTTGGTGGTGGGGGATCTTAACTGGTTCTGTGTTCACCTCTTATGGGTTTATCAGGAATCGTAGTGTATTGGATGTGATGTCAAGACGGAAGTGTCACTCCAGTCATAATGGAGATGATGTCACGCAGGATACGGTATTAGTGCTCTAAGTGATGCGCATCCAATCGTGATATTATGACCAGGTCATGAATATCCGATTATAGAGACTAGTTACCAGACATCCGATATGTGTTTCGGACGGGGCAGACACTTATCCAGCCCCAGCCCTAGCACGTGATTATCCGATACTGGGCCGATATGCACAATACAATCGTATACTACGCTTAATACAGATCTAGATATTCTTTGATGAATATGTCCGGAGAACTTGGGAAGACTTGGTGCTTTGCTAGGAGTGACCTTGTCTCGTAAATCGGTAGAACGTAGTACTTGGTACGTACGTGATTCGGATACTCCGACGACCGTATTTACTGCCAGATTATCCGGGGATCTCATGGGTCGCTTCCCGATAATCCACCGATGACGCACAACTCGCACTCTTGAATAATCTGGGATTATACAGAAGAGAGAGAAAATTAATCTAGGATTAATAACGGAGATATTTTATCCGGGATAAAATGTCCTCTAAAGAGAGAGAACGATTAATTTGGAATTTATCGATAAAATTATTATATTCGATATAATAATCGAAATTCGATTTCGACGCGAAATTAAAATTAGATTTTAATTCGGGCAAACGAGTTAATTTAGAATTAATTCGTTAGCGACGTAAATAATAATTTCGCTAGCCGCAATTATTCGATTTAATTACGTCGCGACGTAAGCTCGGTATTTCGGAAATATCGAAACCAAACGCGTGAGTGCACGTGGGCCCACTTTCATTTGGAAACGTGTGGGGCCCACATGACACATGTCATATTATGCATATTGAATTCTAATGCATTGCATGAAGATTGTGTACAATACACTCAATGGTTTTGCATGGAGTTTGAGTGTTTGACACTCTAAGCCATTGCATGTTTTGTGTCATAAGTTTATTATTTATTTAATAAACATTATGGCATAAATATAAATTGATTTTTGGTAAATCTTTTAATATAACACAATTTCATCTCTCTCAAAACTCTCTCTTCTCTCACGCCCAATGAAGAAATTCTTGGACTGGTTGGAACCAGAAATGGCGTGTGGACTTTAGGGAAGCAAAGAGTGATTTTCATGGTGAAAAATCAAGTGCTAGCACACTTACAAGTCTTGCGAAGGTGGTAGGAGGTTCGACCATGAGACGGGATCCATCCGACGAAGCTAGGAGCTCCGTTTCTTCACTCAAATTTTGTTTTGCAGGGCAGTGGACTGCCAGCAGTTTGGCGTGAAGGGCAGTGCGTTTTTTGGGCTTCATTCGTCTTCAAATCGACTCAACCGATCAATGTGAGTATTCCGCTACCTCCGTTGATGTATTCACGCATTATTTCATGTCTTGTTTGATCTTGGGACCTTAGAATAAACCAACAATGGTATCAGAAGCTAATGTTGCAAGCATGAAATTTGTAGGGCTTAAAATTTGGGTAAACTTGTTTTGAGCATGATTTGCATGAATTGAATGTTTGATTATGCTTATAACATGTTTAATTAAGGTTTGATTGGATCAATTTAATGAAATAATGGATTTGGAATTATTTTCCCCAAAATTATTGTTAGACAGTATGACCCATAGCGTCACTATTTTGTAAATGATATTGTATTATTGTACAAAATTAACTATGTAGTAATG
>SKCR01054270.1:0-28368 GCA_019454045.1 Zanthoxylum bungeanum | reverse complement strand
TAGAAGTGTTTATCTCTTAATTATTAATTACAACTTTCCAAATCAAATACAAACAATAAACTTTTACTAATTTTTTTTTTTTTCTTTTTCTATTTTTGATTTATTTTTATTTTTATTGATCACGTTGCAAACATTTGTCACAATCCACCTTTTCAATTTTTATTTTTATTTTATTTTATTTTCTAATAATTAAAATTACATGCAACACGCATTGACTTATTCACTAATTTCGACATTGAAAACCTCATAATTAGAAAATCATGTAAAGATGAAAGTTGTAGATATTTAAGTCTTCTTTCATCTGAAAAACTAGAATCGTCTCAATCCAATATTGGAGTAAAAAGGTATGGCCAAAATACGAAAAATTACACAAAGTTGGAAATTTTGAAATTGTACACTGTTAGAACGCCCTTTCAAGTTTTTGGTCTCTAAAATTCAAATGTCACGTCTATTTTTCTAGTTATGCATCCAAAGTATTATTTCACTTACATAAGAAATAAAAATCACAATAAAAATATATAACACATAAATTTAATTATTATTTCACAAATGTGTTAAATTAAAGGGATTAATGAAACTATAAGTGTAAAATGATTACTTTCTCTTAATTAAATGTACACTTTTTAGTATTCATCGGTTATAATTAAAATGGAAGAAAATTTCAATTAATCCTGTTACAGAAATAAACATAACAAATTATAATATATACTTCCAAATAATCATTAACACACTCATAATACAAGTTCCTAATTAAATTGATTTTCTTATTTAAATACAACCACATCCAAACAAAATCACTAAATATAAAAGTTCATAAATAATTTGATTTGTACATAATATATATTTATTAATTAATATGGTAGTAAGAAAAAAACTTACCAAGATTGAAGCAGAAGTAAGCAGAAATCTGGAAATGAAGAAGGCGGTGAGCAATGAGACAAGGGAAAATGAAAGTTTATTTTTATATTGGTAATTTACCGACCGAATAATTCGGTTGGTAATTTATTGACCGATATTCATATCAGTCGATAAATTACCGACCGAAATTCATATTGATAAATAAAACGTTTGTTTTGGCATCATGTCTTGGTGCTCAATTGTTGCCATGCGCCTAATATTACCGACCCACTTATAATCGATCGGTAATTACTGACCTATATTTCGGTCGATATATATTCAGTTGGTATATATCCATTTTTTTTTATAATTTCATATCGGTCGGTAACTTTGATATAATACCGACCTATCTATTTGGTCGGTAAAATTACTTTGTTTACTGACTGAAATATGGTTGGTAAGATGTCGTAAAAGCTTGGCGCCATTTCTTGGCGCCAAGCGCATTTTTTTCTGACGGATTATCCCGTCGGTAATTTATCGGTCGATAAACGGTCAAAAAATTTCTTTAATCTTTAAACGGTTGGTATTTAGTGATTTTTACCGACAGAATATTTTTGATCGATAATCCAATATTTTCTTGTAATGATCGCGGTTACAAATCGTTAATTCTTTAAAAAATGAGTTTTGTAAAGTTAAAGTTTGTAATTTTTTTCCACAATCAAAATATTAGAAAAACATATCATAATTATTTTTATAATATAAAGTAAAATTACATAATATCATTTATAAATCACCGTTCACCACTTTTTTATCGCAACATCAAATAGAGAAAAAAAAACACATATTTCAATGCGTTTTATCTTTTAGTATATTGAAATTTATGTTTTTATATCTTTTAATGAGGTATTCAATTTAATAAGTTAATGATGTATTCAATAAAACTGAATTATATATATTTAAGTACCAATTCATCTCAGATAATGATAAGGTCTCTTCATAATGTTAGGTATACATATAACTAGAGGAAATTATCATTTTTCCACCTAGTAAATGAGATAAGTACCGTTTTCCATGAAATTTTTAATAGATAATTTGTATACGTTTCCACTTTATCATGTGGAAAAGTGAACAATTTTCAAATTGTAGGCAGAAAAGAAAACGAATTCAAAATTTTCGTGATAAACGATGCTCAAGCTATTTATTAGATAGAAAAATGATAAACTAATATTGAAATAAAAAGGAAAAAAAAATATTCAGTTGTGATTTATTTATTTATTATTATTATTATTATTATTTTTTTACGTGCAGTTTGAAAGGTTTAAAAGATGTGACTTTCTCTCAATTGATTAGGTTAACATGTAACTCATGATACTTATGAATATTTTTTCATCCATTTTACTATTACATATATACACAATAGCTAGCCATAAATTTATTGTTGAGTCACAATTTTTTATACATAATAAATTCTATATAATGATTTATGTACCTTTATCAATGGTTATCAAGTTGTTGTGATATTTTTATATCGTACCGCAAATGTACGGTGTCAAGTTTTAGTATAAATGAGTTTAGAGTGTCGAACCCACAGGGATTGCGTTAACTCGCACTAAGTACTACAATTGATAATCCTAACTTTATTTAGAAAACAATTAATAAAGATTTTTATAAATAAATAAATATAAAAATAAAAATAATTATATAGGAGGAACTAATACGATAGAGATTCTGGATCCTGATTTCACCTAGCTGTCACCTATGTATTTGTTATGCCAATTAATCTTTGTTCAGTTATATTGTTTATAAGTCAAGACTCCTAAAATATTCACTTTCTCTCTCGAGCATCAGTGAAAATATCATCAACTACAGACTTCGATATCTCTATAAAAATCCAATAGTTAACAACTCATTACGCTTTGTGATTCTATATTAACGACTTCAAAGGATTACAGATTCTCTCGAACTCTATAAAATCCTAGGTTATATTCTCTAGATCTATTCAAAATCCCCTCTCTCGAGTGATAGATTCTAAACACTGAAGGTGATTTCTTCATATTGACCTCTCATTATCAATTCACATTTGTTCTCTTCTTCTGTTACTGTTTCCTCATGAAATACCATTTCATTTTCTTTACTGCGTAAGTCCTGAGAGGTGTCTTTAAACTCTTTTCCGCTCCTACAGGTTCTGATTTGACATTGCTCATTGTGGTTGATTTCAATATCACTCGGAAAAACCCATGTCTGTTGATTGGCCATGGAAGAAACTAGCAACCTAATTTGTGCTTCTAAAGATTTCATATTTGCCTCTATATTGCCCATTCGTGTTTCGATATTATCCAGCATTGACTCATTCTTCTCAAACCTCTCTGAAGCTGTAGCTACAAACGTGCTCATGAGGTCTTCTAAGGAAGGTTTCTGCTCAGCTCTTGGATAATTGAAGCCATGGGGAGGTTGCAAAATGTTTTCCATATCAACATATGAAAAATTCGGATGATAATAAATAGGCATAGGACTGCCTCTATAGTTGTTGAAGTTCCGATTGTTCACATACTGTACTTGTTCAAATCCTGCTCCTCTGTTGGGTAAAAACATTCCATTAGCAGAAGCAGCTTCAATAGACGGTTGATTTGTCAATATTGCCAGATGAGTCGTGAGGGACGATACTTGAGCTATCAGTGCACTAACAAGATCTGCCATTGCTTCTTTTCAAACTCACCTCGTAAGAAAAAAAATAAAACAAAAAAGTAAAATAAAATAAAATAAAATAAAAGAAAAGAAATAAAAAAAAATAAAACTTAAGACAAAAATAACGGAAATAAAAAAATAAAAATAAAATTCTAAATTAAAGCTAAGATTACTTGGTAGTAGTATTAATGTGAATTAAACAAACAATCCCCGACAACGGCGCCAAAAACTTGTTGTGATATTTTTATATCGTACCGCAAGTGTACGGTGTCAAGTTTTAGTATAAATGAGTTTAGAGTGTTGAACCCACAGGGATTGCGTTAACTCGCACTAAGTACTACAATTGATAATCCTAACTTTATTTAGAAAACAATTAATAAAGATTTTTATAAATAAATAAATATAAAAATAAAAATAATTATATAGGAGGAACTAATACGATAGAGATTCTGGATCCTGATTTCACCTAGCTGTCACCTATGTATTTGTTATGCCAATTAATCTTTGTTCAGTTATATTGTTTATAAGTCAAGACTCCTAAAATATTCACTCCCTCTCTCGAGCATCAGTGAAAATATCATCAACTACAGACTTCGATATCTCTATAAAAATCCAATAGTTAACAACTCATTACGCTTTGTGATTCTATATTAACGACTTCAAAGGATTACAGATTCTCTCGAACTCTATAAAATCCTAGGTATATTCTCTAGATCTATTCAAAATCTCCTCTCTCGAGTGATAGATTCTAAACATTCATCATCTCAAATTGTGGCCAGCAATCAAGAAGCATTAAACTCAAAAGAATATAAATAAATTAATAAAACTTCATAACAAAATTGATAAACGAAATACAAGGTTCAAGCATCAATTACATCATTATCCAGAATTAAGGAGTAAATTCATGACAAAAGATAAAACAATAAATAATCAAGCCACGAATCTAATGGAAATCATTAGAGTTTTAAGAAAGAAATAAGAAGATAAAACCCGAATTGAATCTCTTCCTCTCCGGATGTCACCGCCTTAATCTCCTCTTGTCGCTCTTCAATCCTCTCATTGGATCTCTAAAAATATGTAATTTCGTGTTTTGTGCAGTGTATTAGCCTCCCCTTGAGTGTTGGATGTAATGTTATATTTATAGTTGAAGCTGTGAATCTTTGGGTGTCATTAGGATTATTAAAAACCCTAAAAAGTGATTTCTGGAATGCGCGTCCCGCAGCGCCGCGGCCCTGGTTGAGTGGCGCCACGGCGCCAAAGTCTCAGGAAATTTGTATGGATGCGTGCAACTTGGGGAGGCGCCATGGCGCCTGCTTTTCTTCATTTAAATGGCGCCATGGCGCCATTAGTATTTCTTTCAATTTAACCTTGGCGCCATGGCGCCAATGCTTATGCATGTAAGTGGCGCCATGGCGCCTTAGTAACTTCAATGGCTTCAATGGCGCCTTGGCGGCATTGTGTCTGGAATATGTGTGAGCAATGGGCGCCAATGCGCCTTTTGATTCGTCAATGCTCCTATGCTCGTCTTGTGTTCCCGAAACTTCCCAAAACACGTGTAATTATTCCCCGATCCATATATTAATGCTCCTACAAATAAAACATAAAATAAATTATAAATAATATTAAATATCTCGAATTATAACAAAATAATAAGTTAAAGATATTGGAATAAGTGGGTATAAACCACACTTATCACAAGTCCATGATACTTATAAGTCTTTATGATTGACACACTATTTTTTTCCCCTTATAGCTTTTTTTTTTAAATGATGCATTGGCAACAATAATGTCATTATTGGTCTATGTTTCCAAAGTTGACAAAAATTAGAAAATGACTTAATAGAGACATTTTAAATTTAGTCTAAAATTTATTTAGAGGAGAATTTTAAATAATTATTTGGAACTAATTTATTTAAAATTAATGAATATATTATTATATTTATTATTAAAAATAATATACTTAATAATTTCTCAAGACATTTTAAAGATAAAGTAAAAGCATTCTATTAGATTATGTGTGTTTTGTAATGCGTATTTTAATAGCATATGCTCATCTGAATATCAAATCGAAGTCTAACTTATAACTATCAATCACATAGTTGGAGAGGGAAGCGGTTGTTAATCTTTCTTTTATAGGTTTTTCTACAAATAGAGGACTTCGAATTAGCTCTCAAAATTTGGGGCTGTAAATGTCTTTATATTATTTATTATTATTATTTTTTTTTGCAAAATGACATAATAAAAATGTATTCATATATTGGAAATTGTACATCCCATTTTATTTTTTTGTTCTTTCAATTGAATCTCAATGATATTATAAAACTTGCAAGAAGAGAATTTCACTATAACAAATGTTTGATGATTCTGTCCCAAGGGGTGTGGCTTGGTGGTGTGTAGGGTTCAGGATTTCACCTTGAGGTTCTGGGTTCGAATCCAGGGGGTGCACTTCTTGTAAGAGTCTGGGACAGCCGGTGATTTTACCTGCGCCGCGGCCCAGAATGGATGGTTTGGTGGCGGGGTTTCCATCGTTTCTAAAAAAAAAAAAAAAAAAATGTTTGATGATTCAAAAGGTTGTGAAGGAAGTTTCTTGGCTTGAAACATGGCCCTTCTATCTTATATTCTTTGCCAAAAGAAATCTAATTATTCTTTTTTTTTTTTTTTCAACTTTTGGAATTAATTACTTTATATGGCTTAAGCCCTGAAGATATCCTCCGAATCAAATAAAAAAATATAAAAAGAGACCAAACAAGAAGATGAAGGTAGGTGAACAATCCAAGCCATGGACTAATTATAATAATAATAAAGTTATCATGGGACCAACTTTTATGTATATTTATTACATTAGCTTAATGTCCCTTTCTAGTGAGAGAGAAAAGAGTTAAGTAAAATTCTTAACATAAAATAAATTTATTTTTAGACAAATAAAATAATCTTGAAAAAAGGAAAAAAAAAAAGGAAAGAGAATTAGAAAGGTTAAAATTTAAGTTTGAGTGTCGAGTAAATCCTGATTTTAATCCCTCAATTTATTAATTATAAGATTAAAGTTCAAGTAAGCCAAAGATTTGAGATAAAAAAAAAAAACACATATTTTTATATAAAAAAAAAGTTCGTATAGAGATTCTATGTGGAATAGCTTCTTGCTTCTTGAAATATTGCTGTGTAGGCCAGCCGAATTAATATATAAATGTTGTTTTGTTTTTTGTTTTTTGTTTTTCCCACTAAATCTAAGAAAGGTCTATTTATTTATTATTATTATTATTATTATTATTATTATTATTATTATTATTATTATTATTTAATATTACATCTCTATTTCACCCAAATCATAAATTAAACTAGGGGTGACAAAACAAATCAACGAATCGTATTTGTATCGAATCCTAAATGAATCTAATAGAAATGTGATAGATTCATATTTGATTCGTTTATTAAACGAATCCTAATAAAAAGATTTGTATTCGATTCGTTTATTAAACGAATCGAATACTAATATTCGTTTCGTTTATTAAACGAATCGAATACTAATATTCGTTTAGTCATGATATTACTTAATATCATAATTTACTTTACATTAATTCTTCATAAATATATACATAGAAAATATGTAATTAATATATTTATTAAAAATACCTTATCAAATATCGAAAATATTATTTATTCTATGGTAATTAGTCATAATTTCTCGAATCTTAATTGAAAAATAATAATAACTAGTAAAAGAAAATAATAAAACGAATCTTAAACAAATAAACGAATACATAAGCTTAAATTCGTATTCGATTCGTTTAATAAACGAATCGAATCTAATTGACTCATTTATTAAATAAATCTATTTTTTCAAACCCGTATTCACTTTAAAGCGAATCGAATCGAACGAATAAACGAATTCTGACCCAAATTACCACCCATAAATTAAACGGATCGTCTAAAATTCCAATCGGTGACTTCTTATTTCTATTATAAAAATTGAACCAACTGGATTATTTTTTAGGAATTATATAATTAATTATAGAGGAAGCATACCTCACATCAATCCATGGAATGATTTGATTATTAATAGAAATAACGTACTCAAATTGGCTTGTTTGTCTGTCTATCAATGTAGTTGACATTTGAATATGAATGTGTTTATGTTTATAAAGACCAGCTTTCATCCACACATGGAGCTCTTACATTTTTCTTTCGAAGCTGGGTATAATTTATTATGAAAAACAAAATCTTAGTTTAAATTATTAAATTTTATTTTATTTAGAACATTTTCATATAAGGTGTCCACATTTACTTACAGTTTTACAAAAATTATTCAATTCATCTATCTTGCAAATTTCTCTTTATTCGTATTGTGATCTCCTTTTTTTTTTTTTTTTTTTTTTGGAAACGATGGAACCCCGCCACCAAATCACCCATTATGGACCGCGGCGCAGGTAAAATCACCGGCTATCCCAGTATACCCATTATGGACCGCGGCGCAGGTAAAATCACCGGCTATCCCAGTATTGTGATCTCCTTGCTTTATTCTCAAAGTCGATGGTTCGTGAAAGCTAATTTTTTTCTTGTACATTTTACCCATTCATGCCATTATCAGAATTTCGGCTCAATGAAGACCTAATAGTGAAATCACAGAATGGACTTAACATAAAATTTATAAAATTAAGGAGGCCAATGTAAGTCATCATAGAGAAACTATAAACTATAATAGGCTGGAACAGAAATATGTAAATATTTGGATTTGATGAACATAAAATGGGTAAATTTCTATATAGGATTTGATGAACATAAAATGGGCCTCTGCAGAGTTCCACTGTTAATCACAAAACTTTAAAACTTAGGAAGATCCGACAGACTTCTGATCATGATCATCAATATATTGTAATATATAATCCTCATAAAAACAAGTCATTAAGCCATCAATATTATTGGCTTTTCCCAAGAACACACCCATACCTCCTTCAAAATTTCTTGGAAAAATCTGCTTCCGTCTCTATCTGAAACTCAGAAGAGATCAGGAGGCTATATGGGAACCAGAAGAGATCATAAGAGAGTAATATCCCCAACTCTTCGCGGATGGAGGTACGTTTGATATCTTTTAAGCAATTTGATTCGATGACGAATCATTTTAAGGGGGGAGAATTTGTAACGACCCCAATTGTATAGTTACGCATTGAAATTTTTCTTTCCCGAGTTAGTAAGTAATTTCCGAAATTAGTTAGAAATAATAAATATTTATCTTGATCAAGTCCAACTTTCCTTTTTTTCATTATTTAAACCCAACATTAAATAAAAGAATTAGAAAGAAAGAAAGAATAAGCCCAGTAGTTAGATTAAATGAAGGAAATAGGCCCAAGGCCCAATTAAAGTAATTTCTACCCTTTTCTAGAGATTAAATAGGAAATATAAATAAAAGATGAAACAAAAAGAAAAAGAAAAAGAAAGAAAACAGTTTCTTCTTCTTTCTTTGTGCTGGACGTTGGGTTTTGAGAGGGAAAAGAGTGGGAAAGGTTTGCAATTTCCTTGCCAAAAATTTGGAGCTAATAAAGAAATTTGTTCAAGCTCAACTAAGGAAAAAGAGAAAAGAAGTCTTTGGGTGCTTTTTGAAAGAAGAAAAAGATTAAATCAAGGTGAGGGTTCCTAAACCAACTTTTTAACATTTTGCATTTTGGTGATTAGATGTTTGAAGGATGTTGTTGGGTTGATGAGGATGATGTTAGGATGGTTTGTGTGGAAGAAATGGGTATTTTGGGTAACTTTAGAATGGTTTTTCAAGTTTGTTGATTTTGTAAGAATGAGGGAATTTGATGATGTTTGAGTGTTGGAAGTGTGTTATAATGATGAATTAGATGATATATTTGCTTGAAGATGTGTTATAGAAGTATAATTTGATTTGAATTATGTGGATTTTGATTTTGGGGACTGATCACGAAGAGGCAGAATCTGCCCAGAATTACAGCGACGCGCAGCTTGTGCTGCGTCGCGACGCGACGAACAAAAGGCATAAAATTTATTTTTAAGAAACGAACGCATAACCAGAAGTCAGAATGTTATTTTATAAATTCATTGGAGGGATAAAGAGGTTCTAATGGGATAGTCCAATTAGATTAGGGAATTTCATGCAATTATGGATGTATTTTATAACTATTAATTCTAACTCCGTATATTCTTCGTAGATACTCGACAGGAGCAGCGCTCGCCCCCAGCGAAGTATGGGAAACTTAGCCAGACTTCAAATCTGTGAGTGGAGATTTAATTTTTTTTTGCAAGTTCATTTTATAACTATTTATTCCAGATTAAAATTTATTTCAAGACGTACTTTTTAAAAGCTTTAGGGCGTTAGCCTTGTTTATTTTTCAGTTACATGATACATGAGATTTGATTTAAAGTTTTAAAAGCTTATCAGTAATTTTTATATAGTTTTTCGGGGCATGAGGGAAAAACTCACCCCAGTATGTAACTTGACACAGTTGGAATTGACGGATAGAGACCGTGTGCACACGTAGAGCACGGCTAGGGGGACGGCGATACGTAACGCCCCTAGACCCTAGTTTTCAGAGCTTGGGTGGTAGCATAGAGCTGCACCTCCAGTTCTAGTTTGTGGCTTGGGGGACGGTGATACGTAACGCCCCAAGACCACCAGTTTCAGAGGCAGTAATGGCATGCTTTGGGGGACGGCGATACGTAACGCCCCAAAGTCATGGATTTGCACTTCTAGCCTAGTTAGGCACATGGGGGGACATCGATACGTAACGCCCCCATGCGTCCAGTTTTCGACAGTACCAGAGATATCTTTTTCAGAAAGTTTTTAGAAAATGTTTTTCAGATAAAAGAAAAGTATAAGTTTTAAGAAAGTTTTCAGAAAAGTTTTAAGTATAATGATTTCTTATAATATTCTGATTTATTTTCTTATTTTTGTAGCTCCACTCACTGAGATCCTTTAGACTCATCCCACCACTTCCCATCTCTTTTGCAGGACACTTCTTTTTGGTGAGCATGTGCCTTTTTGGAGACCCAGTTCGAGGACGAGTGTTACACTGCAGTCACTAGTCGTCGGGTCCATCATCCCATAACTATATTCATGTAGAATATAGTCTTCTGTGGAGTCATTTTGTTGTATTATTGACATGAGAGATGTTATTGACATATTGTATTTACTTTAGTCCATGTATATATATGCATGAGTTTCCATTTATGATTTTGCATTCTAATTGATTCAAGTATACATTATGCATGTGTAATTTAATGGATGTTGCATAGCATAGAGATACAAGCAAGTGTTCTAGTTTATGGGTTAGAGGCTTAGGTGACAGTGGGATCTGTTGTCCGCCGGTAACATTCCCGAACTTGGGATGTTATAAAGATGGTATCAGAGCATGATCTAGGGAGTCAGTGACTACAGTAAAGGAGTAGCCGTGGCTTGTATATGTGGTATACCCGGGGTACTACTATATATGAGTGGTTGTTTACTCTAATAACCTTGTCTCGACTTATGTCTCATTATGAATCATTTAAAATTCCTATACATGAAATTGATCGTTTCATTTTCCTTCTCACTTTCATAGATATTTATACCGCCCAAGGGAATAACCGGAGTCAGAGGTAGACCCAAGCGTGGTAGGGCGCCTCAAGGTTTAGCTCCGGACCAGAGATCAGCAGTACCTCCCCCTGAGCCAGAAAGGGGGCAGAGAGTGGAGTCTCTTCATGAGAGTGTTGTGGGGGAAGGTAGAGCTGCCCCAGTGGATCAGCCTAATGACCCAGTAGTTGCGGGTTTACAGCAGATACAACAGTCAGTAGCAGCTTTAGCCCAGTTGATTACCCTCCAGCCGCAGCCACAAGGCCCATAGCCTAGAGCTGCAGAACCTACCATTCTTGTTCCACTACCAGTGGGAGTACCCATGTCTCACCAAACAGTACCCCTCCAAACATACCAGACCCCACTACATACCGAGCCAGACCTTCTGTTGTGCCTCATGAGCCGCCCCCAATGACAGTTCAAGTTATGTAGCGGTAAGAGCTGCTGGTATCACTACATGATTTCCGCAAGCTCCATCCTCCCACATTCTCGGGAGTAGAGACCTCTCCAGATCCTTGTGGTTTTATTGAGGAGTCGGATCGGATATGCACAACTTTGGGATGTTCTTCGGAGAAGGCAGTGGAACTGGTCAGTTTTCAGTTGAGAGATGTCGCCAACACATGGTTTATGTCTTTCCGAGATGGTAGGTGACGAGATGCCCCTCCTCTGACATGGGCTGAGTTCAGTATGACCTTTATGTCCAGATTCTTACCGCAGAGTATCAGGGATGCCAGAGCCCGTGAGTTTGAGCAGTTAGTACATGGTGAGCAGATGAATGTTTCAGAATATGATATACGGTTCACCAGATTATCTCGCTATGCTCCACATCTGATCAGTACTGAGGAAATGAAGGTGAAGAGGTTTGTAAACGGGCTTCGGGACTACTTATTTCGTTCCATTCATTTTACGGAGACTACTACTTACACCCAAGTACTAGATACTGTTTTGCTGCTTGAAGCGCGGGTTAAAGAAAGGCAAGCCGAGAGGGAGTCTCGAAAGAAGCCTAGATAAGAGGAGAGGGTGAGGCCTCAACAGAGCAGGCCTAGTGGACAACAGCAGATGTCAGCTCCTCCAACGGCACGCAAAGATATGGGTTTAGTTCAAGGGGGTCAGGACCGTAGGCCAGTTCAGAGTTTTTCTTCTCGTGCGGTTTCCTCCCACTCGGTAGCCCAGCCTGGGCGAACCCTACCGCAATGTTCTGTTTGTGGACGAGCTCATTTAGGGACTTGTATATCAGAGAGCAGAGGTTGTTATCGATGCGGTCAGATGAGTCATTTGAAGAGGGATTGTCCGGTGGCAGCAGAGCAATTGCCATCTTTCAGTGCCGCCCCATCTATGCCCCAGCCCCAGCCTAATAGAAAATTTAGGAGGTGGAGAACAAAGGCCAGTGAGTAGAGGACAAACAGCTGGTGGAAGGGGTCAGCCAGTCGGTGATCGAGGACATGCTTCTTCTAGCAAAGTTCAGGGCATGGTGTACACTCTTACTCCCCAGGAGGCACAGAGATCTAATGCGGTGGTCACATGTACATTATTGATTGATTCCGTGCAAGCAAGAGTATTATTTGATTCAGGAGCTAGACATTCCTTTGTGGCACCTTATTTTATCACTCAGATGGGTAGGAACGTTGAGCCTTTAGACTCCCCTATCATTATAGCTACCCCAGTGGGAAACCCCATAGAAGTTACACAAGGAGTGAGGCAGTGTTCCATAGACATTGACGGGAACCTTTCTTATGCCGATTTGGTAGTGTTGGGCATTTTGAGCTTCAATGTTATCTTGGGGATGGATTGGCTATCTAAGCACCATGTGGTACTAGATTGTATGGAGAAGATCGTTACCTTGCATGTTCCCGATAAACCGGTAAAAGTTTATCAGGGAGAGATGACTGTGGTGCCTCACAATTTGATAACAGCTATTTAGGCATTTAAACTACTTCAAAAGAATAATATGGGTTATTTGGATTTTGTGACGGATAGTAGAGCGGATAGTAAAAGCCTTGAGCAGATTCCGGTGGTGAATGAGTATCCGGATGTGTTTCCAGATGAGTTGCCAGGATTACCGCAGGATAAAGAGATTGAGTTTTGTATAGACGTCATGCCCGGAACGCAACCTATATCGATCCCTCCATACATGATGGCTCCTGCAGAACTCCAATAATTGAAGGCACAGTTGCAATACTTATTTGACAATGGCTTTATTCGCCCTAGTGTATCTCCGTAGGGTGCTCCAGTGTTATTTGTGAGAAAGAAGGATGAGACACTGAGATTGTGTATAGATTATCGGCAGTTGAATAAGGTGACGATCAAGAATAAATACCCACTGCCAATGATTGATGACCTATTCGATCAGTTGCAGGGAGCACAGTGTTTCTCAAAAATTGACTTGCGCTCGGGTTATCATCAATTGAAGATTAGGGAGAGTGATGTCCCGAAGACAGCTTTCCTAACCAGATACGGGCATTATGAGTTTTTAGTAATATCTTTTGGTTTGACCAATGCCTCTGCGGCGTTTATTGATCTGATGAACAGGGTGTTCTGACATTTTCTAGATCGGTTCGTAATAGTCTTTATTGATGATATTATGGTGTACTCACGTAGTGAGCAGGAGCATGCGGGGCATTTGCATCAGGTGTTGCAGACACTGAGGGAATAAAATTTATATGCTAAGTTCTCGCAGTGTGAGTTTTGGTTAAGTAGTGTGGTATTTTTGGGACACGTGGTGTCCAAAGAAGGAATTGGAGTAGATTCTCAGAAGATTGAAGCTATTCAGAGTTGGCATCGACCAAAGAACGTAACATTGATTCGTAGCTTTTTGGGATTGGCTGGGTATTATAGAAGATTCGTAGAGAATTTCTCCAGATTAGTTGCTCCGTTAACGTGGCTAACTTAGAAGAATGTGAAGTTTGCGGGATTATGAGGATTTACAGTATATTGTGACGCTTCCAGAGTGGGCCTAGGTTGTGTATTGATGCAGATAGGGAAAGTAATTGCTTACGCCTCTAGGAAATTGAAGCCTTATGAACAAAATTACCCCACTCAAGATTTCGAGATGACTATGATAATTTTTGCTCCGAAGATATGGTGGTACTATTTGTACGGTGAAAAGTTTGAAGTTTTCACCGATCACAAAAGCCTCAAGTATATCTAGAGCCAGAAGAAGCTTAATCTGAGGCAAAAGAGATGATTAGAGTTGTTAAAAGACTATGATTGCTCCATTCAGTATCATCGGGTAGAGCTAATGTTGTTGCGGATGCCTTGAGCAAGAAGTCAATGGGGAGTTTAGCTCACTTGCCGGTTGGGAGATGGCTCCCATTAAACATATGCAGAGTTGTATGCTGGATGGAGTAAAACTTCATGTGACGGCTCAATGAGGATTGTTGGCTCAGATTCAAGTCAAGTCCACTCTTGTTGATGAAATCAGAGTTGCTTAGGAAGCAGATCCTGAGGTGCAACAGATTAGATGTCGATTACAACAAGGTTCTTAGGATGAGTATCACTTAGATAATGAAGACCTTATAAGGAAACAGAATAAAATTCTTGTGCCTTCAGTTCCAGAGTTGAGACGCTCGAAATTGGAGAAGGCCCATACTTCATCTTACACCATGCATCCTGGCATCACCAAAATGTATCACGACCTTAAGCATCTGTATTGGTGGGATGGCATGAAAAGGGATGTAGCTGACTTTGTCACCATATGCCTCACTTGTCATCAGGTTAAAGCAGAACACCAGAGACCAGCAGGAAAGTTACATAGTTTTGAGATTCCAGAGTGGAAATGAGAGAGAATTACCATGGAATTTGTTGTGGGCTGGGATTCTATTTGGGTGATTATAGATAGATTAACGAAATCAGCTCATTTTCTTCCGGTGAAGACTAGCTTTACAACAGTTCAGTATGCCAAACTATATCTTGACGAGATAGTGTCGTTGCATGGAGTTCCTATCTCAATAGTCTCAGATCGAGGTTCTCAGTTTACCTATAAGTTTTGGCAATCATTTCAGGAGGCTTTGGGTTCACAGTTGCGTTTTAGTACAACCTTTCACCCACAGACCGATGGTCAGTCGGAGCGCACCATACAGACTTTGAAAGACATGTTACAAGCTTGTGTGGTTGACTTTGAGGGTGGTTGGGATCAGTACTTACCCCTTATAGATTTCGCATATAATAACAGTTATCAAGCAAGTATTCAGATGGCGCCATTCGAGGCATTGTATGAGCGGAAGTGTAGATCCCCAGTGGGATGATTTGAAGTCGGGGAACCGAAACTACTATGACCAGATTTGGAACAAGATGCTGTGTAAAAGGTAAAGTTGATCACAGAGAGACTGAATACAGCTCAGAGTCGTCAGAAGAGTTATGTAGATCATCAGAGAAAGGATTTGGAGTTTCAGGTGGGGGATTTTGTGTTTCTTAAAGTATCTCATTTCAAAGGAATCGTGAGATTTGGTAAGAAGGGTAAACTTAGCCCTAGATTTATTGGGCCGTTCGAGATACTACGTAGAGTTGGAGGAAAAGCTTATAAGTTGGCACTTCCACCCAGTATGGACAAGATACATCCAGTTTTTTATGTGTCTATGTTACGAAAGTACTTGTGAGATGAATCCCATATGTTGAAGCCTCAGTCAGTTGATATCCATCAAGATCTGTCTTATTCAGAACAACCAGTAGCTGTTGTGGGTAGAGAGATAAGGAAGTTGCGGTCTCGATGGATTCCTTCAGTCAAAGTGATTTGGCAGCACCACAAAGATCAGGAGGCTACATGGGAACCAGAAGAGATCATAAGAGAGCAATATCCCCAACTCTTCGCGGATGGAGGTACGTTTGATATCTTTTAAGCAATTTGATTCGAGGACGAATCATTTTAAGGGGGGAGAATTTGTAACAACTACAATTGTGTAGTTACGCATTGAAATTTTTCTTTCCCGTGTTAGTAAGTAATTTTCAAAATTAGTTAGAAATAATAAATATTTATCTTGATCAAGTCCAACTTTCCTTCTTTTTATTATTAAACCGAACATTAAATAAAAGAATTAGAAAGAAAGAAAGAATAAGCCCAATAGTTAGATTAAATGAAGGAAATAGGTCCAAGGCCCAATTAAAGTAATTTCTACACTTTTCTAGAGATTAAATAGGAAATAGAAATAAAAGATAAAACAAAAAAAAAAGAAAAAGAAAGAAAACAATTTCTTCTTCTTTATTTGTTATGGACGTGGGTTTTGAGAGGGAAAAGAGAGGGCAAAGTTTGCAATTTCCTTGCCAAAAATTTAGAGCTAATAAAGAAATTTGTTCAAGCTCAACTAAGGAAAAAGAGAAAAGAAGTCTTTGGGTGCTTTGTGAAAGAAGAAAAAGATTAAATCAAGGTGAGGGTTCATAACCCAAATTTTTAACATTTTACATTTTGGTGATTAGATGATTGAAGAATGTTGTTGGGTTGATGAGGATGATGTTAGGATGGTTTGTGTGGAAGAAATGTGTATTTTGGGTAACTTTAGAATGGTTTTTCAAGTTTGTTGATTTTGTAAGAATGAGGGAATTTGATGATGTTTGAGTGTTGGAGTGTGTTATAATGATGAATTAGATGATATATTTGCTTGGAGATGTGTTATAGAAGTAGAATTTGATTTGGATTATGTGGATTTGATTTTGGGGATGTTAGTGTCATAGACATGTCACGGGATCTCTAAACGTGATTTGTGTGTGAATTAATCAAGAAAGTTTGCGGAATAACTACATTGATCGGTTTTAGGAATTCAAAAATTTCATGGATGTAGAAGCTCCAAGCTTTGAAAATGATTTCCAAACTCAAGGGTGAGTTTCCCTATCACCTTCTTTTAACTCTTGAAGTGCTAGCTAACTTGAAATTTTGCAACAAAATTTCCAAAGGAAGAGAGCAAGGTTTCGGCCAACATGAAAGAGAGAAGGAGATGAATAGTTCAAAACTAATCCAAAAGTGTGTTGACTTTAACTTTCAAAAAGTTAAATGGTTGTGTTGGAAAAAGTTGTAATAAATACAAGCCAACCACTTCCATCACTTGTCAAAGTTGATGTAAGTAAAGTGGATCCCACCACTTTAAATTCAAAATTTGGTTGGCACACATAACACGACTTTGGGCCCGATTTCGTTTAATCCGATTAAACGAATTTTCCGTCGCGACGTAATTAAATCCAATTTAATTAAATAATAATGCCGAATAAAATTTTTACGGAAGTCGCTTACGAATTAATTTCAAATTAATTCGTTCGCTTGAATTAAAATCTAATTTTAATTCTGTGTCGAAATCCAATTTCAATTAATATATCCAATATATTATTTTAGCCCAAACAAATAAATTAAATAGAAAAATCCAATTTAACTATTAAATTTATTTTACCGATTAATTCCAAATTAATCGCGTTCTCTCTTCTTCACGAATTAATCCCAGATTAATTCTTGACGCAATTAATCCCAGATTAATTTTCTCTAATAATTAATCCAAGATTAATTCTTTCCGTAATTAATCCCAGATTAATTTTCTCTCTCATAATTAATCCCAAATTAATTCTGTTCGAGTCAAATGTCATCGGTGAATCTTCGGGAAGCGACCCAAGAGATCCCTGGATATGTTGGCAGTAAATACGGTCATCGGACTATCCGAACACATGCGTACCTGGTACCACGTTCTTACCGATTTACAAGACATGATTGGCTTCTAGCAAAACACCATGCCTACCCAATTCTCCAGAAATATATTCAACATGGAATATATATAATCTGTATCAGGCGTAGTATACTATGTATTGCGTAATACGTTCCAGTATCAGATGTCACATGCTAGGCCTGATGCTGGAATTGTGTCTGCTCCGTACGAAGCATATATCATATCACTAGCAACTAGTCTCTGTAATCGGATAATCATGACCTAGTCATACTATCCCGATAGCTATAACATTTAAGAGTACTAGTTCTGTATCCCTACGTGATCATCATCTCCATATGACTGAAGTGATACTTCCATCTTGACATCACACCCAATACACTACGATTCTCAATATACCCAGAAGAGGCGTACACAGAACCTGTTAAAGCTCCGGACGACCAAAACCAGAGTATACTGATTGTCGCAAGTATTAGCGATACAAGTCTCAAGTTAAGACCACATACACCTACCCTGATTCGGATTCCCATAGACACATAGTCATAATACCAATGAGACTCCGAGGGGTCTATCCAGAGCGAAGTTGTTCCCTGTCCAACGACTAACAGAACCTCCTATCACACTTGCATAAGTATCCAATGCTTAAATATATGAGAACTATACCGTTAAACTTCCATAACGCGCACAAGTGTAATACTAGCCTATTCCGCATTATCGATGTCCAGTCTCGACAATACTACGACTAGGGATATTTAATGATTAAACCTTTCGTGGATTAATATTGTCTCATATCTTATTAATCCGGTACTAATCATATGGATTTTTATCATTTATATATCCAAGTAATCCAATTATAAATAGTGATGTTATGGGTCATAGTTGTCCAACAATCTCCCACTTGGCCTATAGCCAATCCCTCAAGTGTCCAACACTTGAACTATGTACAGGTCGCTCATACTTATGCTAAGATATCGCTTTCGTCAGCGGATATCCAAGGTTATCATCTGAAACGATCTTGTCGATCTTGACATCGCCACGATGTGTGATCTCACGAATCAGATGAAACCGTCGAAGTACATACTTGGATCATTGATGAGACCGTAATTCTTTAGCTTGTGTTGTAGCCTAGCTCAGCTGCTAACAAAACTACTCATAATCTAATTAGGAATTTTATAGATCCAAAATGCTTCTTTTGTTGCCTCAGCCGTCGCAATGTATTCCGCTTTTGTTGTTGAATCGGCAATAGTATCATGCTTAGAAGATTTCCAGCTCACTGTTGTTATTCAAACAAAATATGTACCCTTATTGTGACTTACAATCGTCTTTATCGGTTTGGAAACTTACATCGGTGAACCCAGTCACCTCAAGTTCTCCATCTCCATAAACTAAGAAAGCAACATTAGTTCGTCTAAGATACTAAATGATGTTCTTAAAATCAATCGAGTGACCATCACCTGGATCGGCCTGATAGTGGCTACAGATGCTCAAAGCATATGAAACACCAGGTCGCGTACATGTCATGGCATGCATGATCGATCTGACCGCTTAAAGGAACGAGATCCAATTCATTGAATCTTTCTCATCTTAAGTTTTAGGACACATGTCCTTTAGATAGAGAGACACCATATGACACTGAATCTCTTCAACACTTTGTCAATGCACGAGTTCTCGGAGAGTGTCAACAACTTTTAGATCTATCCCAGTAGATCTTTATTCTTAGAATAAAGGTTGCCTCTCAAAAGTTTCTCATGGATAATTTTAATGAAAGCTAAGCTTTCACCGATTTTAATATGGGAATGTCATTGCTAAGAAGCAATACATCATCAACGTATATGACAAATAATGTCAGTGCTATCCCACTAACCTTCTTATATACACAAGAATCATCATCGTTTTGAATGAAACCATATGCCATTATGATCTCATCAAAATGTTGATTCCAAGAACACAATGCTTGCTTCAATCCATAAATGGATCGATTTAACTTGCAAACCTTGTTTGCATGTTTTGGCACGATAAAACCGTCAGGCTGTTGTATATAAACATCCTCCAAAAGGTTTCCATTAAGGAAAGTGGTTTTGACGTCCATCTGCCATATTTCAATTGGAAATATGCAGCATTAGCAAGCATTATCCGAATGGATTTAATCATGGCAACGGGTAAAAGGTTTCGTCGTAATCAACACCATGTTGCTGAAGATACCCTTTCGCTACAAGCCTAGCTTTGTATATTCGTATGTTGCCATCCATGTCTGTCTTCACTATGAAGACTCATTTGCTACCAATGGGCACAATGCCTTCTGGTACATCAACCAATGTCCAAACTTGGTTGTATACATGGAATCCATTTTGGACTTCATGGCACTTTGCCATAAAGTGGAGTCGATACCTTGTATCGCTTCCATATACGTAGCCGGTTCATCTTCCTCAATAAGATTAATATCTACATGAGGTGAGATTAGAAACCCATACCTCTTAGGTTATTTTCTGACTCTCTCCGACCTACGCGGTTCTTGTGTATTAGAAGATTGTAGGACAGTCTCATTCCTGATGAACTGTTCGTGTTCCGTGAGGGGATCGTTGTCAGGAATAATATCACTCTGATTTTCATCGAGTTCTACTTTCCTCCCACTTACCACTGCATTTAGGAATTCCTATAAGGAAAACTGCATGGAGAGCAACAAATATTTTGTTCTCTTATGGGTTGTGGAAATGGTTTCCCTAGGATAACCAATTACAAATAGGCACTTATCCAATTTGGGTTCTAGTTTGGCATCATCCAAACGTTTAATATATGCCCAGCATCCCAAATCTTCAGGAATGAGAAACTCGGTTTCTTTCCTGTCCATATTACATATGGAGTCTGTCTAACAGACTTTGATGAAACCTTATTCAAAATAAGTATTGTATTGTTCAATGCGTATCCCGTGAAGGAAATTGATAGCTAAATGCAACTCATTTTTAACCTTACCATGTCCAACAAAGTTCCGTTTCTCCGTTCGGACACACCGTTCATTGAGGTGTTCCGGGAGGAGTCCACTATGAAAGAATACCATACTCTTTCAAGTAATCGAGAAACTCATTGCTCAAGTATTCTCCACCACGGTCCAACCGCAATATTTTAATACTTTTGCCGGTATATTTTTCTACTTCGTGCCGAAACTCTTTGAATTTCTCAAAAGTTTCCGACTTATGTTTCATAAGATAGACATAACCATAACGCGATGCAACATCCGAAAAGGTTACGAAGTATTCATAACCTCCTCTAGCCTGGCTAGACATGGGCCCACACACGTAACTATGATCGAGGGCTAACAGCTCAGTGGCACTTATACTCTTACCACTAAAAGGTGTTTTAGGCACTTTACCTAATAAACAGGATTCGAAGACATCATATGAATCAGGATCAAATCCGTCCAAGTATCCATTCTTCAAAAGTGTGGATATACGAGTCTTGTTGATGTGTCACAGACAACAATGACACAGATAAGTTTCATTTGAATTACTCAATTTGAGCCTTTAGTTTGTCATGTTATATGTTTGAGATTCGTTTATATTCAAAAAATAAAGACTATTATTAACATCTGCTGTACATAACAAAATGTTATCTTTATATACAAAACACCTAGTGTTCCAGAATACAAAGGTACACCCGCAACCGGTTAAATAAAATACAGAGATGATGTTCTTAGTCAAACTAGGTACAAAATAACAGTCACCTAAAGTAATTACATGTCCCAAAGACAGGTTCAAAACATAGGTCCCTACGACCAAAACAGCGACTCTTGTCCCGTTTCCGACTTGTAGGTCGATCTGATCTGAAGCCAGTCTCCTGCTAATTAGCAAATCCCGCACATCATTACATATGTATGTACCACATCGAGTATTAAAAATTCAATTTTTAAAATCAGTAGTGGACACGTTTATTACAATAACAAATATACCTGAAGTTGGAGCCTTGCCCGCCTTCATTTCCTTCATGTCTGCCTTGTCCATACGGCAGTCACACTTCCAGTGACCCCGTTTGCCACAGTTTAGGCAGACATCTTGGGATATGTCATTTGTCTTCCCAGAAAGACTGTGACGATTTTTCATTTGCCATTTTTCTTCAGATCCCCAGAAGCCTTCGGCCAAGCCTTGGCCTTCTGTGATGTCGAAGTAAGATATGGCTTGCGCTTTTTGCCCTTTTGGAAGCTCTGGATCTGCCTCCTAGAGCATAGCCATTAACTCTCCAAGAGTTTTCTCTTGGTTCATGATGAACCCGCTGCAGCATTCGGGCAGAGATTGTAAGATCAAATCTATGGAAGTCTCGGCCTCGTAGTTAATGCCTAGCTAACCTAGTTGTTCGATGTCAGCAATCATCTGTAACACCTAGTGCTCGGCAGACGTACCCTCTGACATACGCGAGCGAAAGAGCTTTTTGTGCAATTCGTGCTTCTGAGATCTAAGATTAGATCTGTGAATATCCTTCAATTTCAACATCATACTATAATGATCAAATCCTTTGTTCTGACGACGAAATTGATGAGTCATTATGGCAAGCATGACGGATTGAGCACTAAATTTATCATCACGATGAGTCTTCCAAAGCTCATGCTCTACTATTTGCTCAACTCCGGGCTCAGGCCCGAGAGGTTTCTCTATAACATAGAGTAACTTCTCAGCCCACATGACTATCCTGAGGTTCATTTCCCAATCTGGAAAATTTACGCCGTTAAAGATATTTTCGCCCATGATGATGTCCCTAACGTTAATCTTTCCAGCCATCTCGATTGCAATAGTCCAACTATTCAATCAACGATTTCGGGTACACTCAAAATGTAATGGTTACTATAGTCCAACTATATTACCAACTACAAATGAAGTAGTGTCTTGTACAGTCTAACTATTCAAAGAAAGCAATATTCGATATTAGTCCAACTAATATATTTATAACAACGATAAATAAATTAAAAGAGCGCATGTAAGCAAGTATTAAATAAAATTACAAATTTAATACTGGCTGACCGGCCTAAACACACACGTATAACGCAAGCGCACGTATCGTTCAAGTAGTATAAAAATATCGATCCCACGAGGACTTAATATCTAAACTATTAATTTTATGAGGTCAAATGATTACTAGTATCTAACAGGTTGTTTGATTGATTTGAAATGGTGACGATTCTAAATTTAAAAACTAGTAAATAAAATTATTCGAAAGTAGATTTAAGAAAATTCAATATTAAAAACTATCTAGGGTTGTGATTTCTTCCAATATCATTTAAAAGATGAATTGGTTATCTTAAAGTTGGGTAATATATTGATTTATTAACCTGGAACACTAAATTATGTGTAAGCCTCTGTCGATGGTCAGACACAAATACCCAGTTTAACCCAATTGAACCATATGTCTATGTCAACCAAATTATCTGGATTCATTAAGTTTAAGTTCCAATTATGGCTACCTCTGCCCGACAGGTATATGTCTATCCTGTAAGGAAATCTATTAAAGGGTTAACTATCCTCAATGAAGATCGTGGGCTATTGAGTCTAAGGTCTTAAACTTAAAATCCCTATGTCTAGTTCATTTTAAGTTTCCCAGTTCAATTTTATTAATGGCCAGTTAATGAAAAAAACATTAAGATTAAGACTCAATAAATAAATCTTTATAATACCCAAACTATAATCTAACCCCTTATAAAGCGATGATATTAAAAGTCATCACAACCCCAGATAACTAATTTAGTTACAACACATAACTAGGGCTAGTAAAAACTTGAAAATAAAAGACATAAAGTAAAAATACGGTAAAGTAAATATTGAAAAGTAAATTACAATAAAATAAAATGCTAAGGTAAAATGAATTACTTTTACTACTACTAATTTAGATATCTCCCATAATATAATATATAAACTTGTGATAACATTACCAACCAGCCATAAATGCGGTATCCTGATTAAGTCAAATTAAGTCCAACCAGCCATTAAGGTGGTAAAAAGATTTGTCCATGAACCTGCCATATAGGTGGTAAGAAAGTTTAATTACCAACCGACCAATCTGGCGGTATCCTTGATTAGTCAGGTTTAAACCAGATTAAAATGAATTACCAACCGACCAATCTGGCGGTATCCTTTTTAAGTCAATATTTTAAATAGTGAATATATTATATTTAAGGGAGATTAATTTAAATAGCAATAGTAAAAGAATTACCTTTCACCCTAGCTGGGGAAGTTACCTCCTCATGGTGAATAGTAAAAACTGTAAAAAGTAAAAAAAGTAAATTAATATTATTACAAAACGTAATTAAAATTAATTATAAAACTAAAAACTAAAAGAAACTAGAGAGAAAAACTCCATATTTACATCAAAGAGATGAGAAAGAGTGGTACATCTGAAACTGAAATTTCGCGCTCTATTTATAGGCATCAGCAAGGGTCGCGCGTCGTGACGCCCAGCTCGCGTCGTGACGCCCGTTTTGGTCGACGTGGCAGCTTCTGGTTCGTCGAGTGAGATTATGGATAAGGTGATAAGGTGACACGTGGCAAGGTTGTTGGAGACTCAATTATTGTGACACGTGGCGGCTTCTGATTGGTCGGCTAGATTCTTATCCGCCACGTGTCAGATAGGGATAAGAGAGCCAATAATTGATGCTGACGTGGCGGTGACGTGGCGACACGTGGCAAAGTGACTGTCGGCACCATAGAATTACGACACGTGGCACTTCCTGATTGGCTGATGATGACGTGGCAGTGAGGTGGCATGTTGACTCGGTCAACTGATGATGTGGACGATGACGTGGCTGACAAGTGGAGTGACACGTGGCGATGGTGACTGTCGGAACCGTAGGATGATGACACGTGGCACGGCGCATGTTAGCAGATCAGCTGTGATTGTGACACGTGGTACGGCGCACGTTAGCAAAGTCAAATTTTCTCAGACTCTGAACCGTTGACCCGGCGCACGTTAGCAGCTCTGGTGTATGTTACGCGTCGCGACGCCAAGGGCCCAAATTACCAAAATGTCATTTTTGTCAATTTTCAAAGTTTTGCTCCAAATTACCTCCAGAATGTCCTGAAACTTTATTTATCTACAAAATAACACAAAACACATCAAAATATTCACAAAACTCAAGAAACTATACCAAATATTAGGTTAAATGAGTGGGAAATAGTGATAGATTTACCACTCATCACTGGCCTCCCACTAATTTTCGGCGAGCCTCTAACCCTATGTGGAATACTCGGGAAACCTAGTTTCCTAGTGGGCTAGGATCCCGTTAAATAACACACAACATTGACTTTGGCCAACAAGCTGTATGAACTTAACTAGGTAGATCTCTAAGATCAATTGGATCTCATCCAATTCCTAGATCCGGTAGGTGGACCTCCAAGTCCAAAACATATATCCAATATATCATCCTAACCTTTTCCTTTGAATCAACTAAGCCTTGGATTTGGCTCAACAAGCTTAATGATTCCAGTTAAGCATGACCCATTGACAGTGGGAAAGCTTCGTAATCCACGTCGATGTATAGAAGTGACCTCGACTTTGGCCAACAAATCAGAACTGCCCAAGACATGCGATATGTAATAAAGCTTTCATGGTTCAAACACATCCGCGATGGACAATGATCTTGACTTTGGCCAATAAACCAATGCCAATCTTGGATCTTTAGAGAGAACCACTCAATGGAATGAAAAACGCTTAATATTTGAGTGAGGGTTTTTCGCGTAAATTGGCAACCAATTTATTATCTTTGATTAGGTCTCATCATACACCCTTAAACATGCATTCTAAAAACATAATAAGGCGCGAATAAATTAATATTGATATGCGGATGGATATACGATACAATTTGTTCATAGAACAAATCTCTCACTTTCTACTCTCCCGCTAGCACTTTACATACTTCTACCCAATTACATAATACATTAAAGAAACCTCATTTACATTGAGGGGAATTGGTGAGAAGGGAAATACAAAGAGTAAAGAGATAATAGGCTGGACATGCAAGTCCAATTTAATAAATTCTAAATTTATTACAACAATTTCCAAAATTGCCCTCACCCATCTAATATCCATATGATATACATTATTCATACAAATACATCCAAGTATTCACACAAAGCATGTTATTCAATCAATCTAATCCAATTAATTAATCTTTGAATTAATGACCATCCAATGTTCAAACAACGATTTGATTTGCGCGAGTCCAACTCGTTTATGAATAAATACTCAAAGTACATATTCTTGAATTATATCGAACTACAATTTTAAATCCAATTTAAATTGTATCCAATACTAATTCATAGTTAATTCCAAATTAAATAATTACACTTATTTTTGTGCCTTAAAGACTTGGATTCCAAATCCAATCCAATTGGGTCTCAAAAGCCCGATTAGTATCCAATACTATTCAATTAAAGTGCAATGGGCTTTCAATTAATTCTTTAGGCATGAGCTTTGGCCATTATGGATCAAACCCAAGATGCCAAGGCCCAAATAGGAATCACCATATGCCAAAAATCAATTTAGGCCCATTAGGCCCAATTAAAGTTTTAAAGGCCCAAAAGTCATGTTTGGACTTTATGGAAATGGTTTTAGGCCCAATTGGATCCAACCCAATTGTCCAAAACCATACTTGGTCCAACCAAGCTCATTAAGCCCAATTTCAACAAATTAAATTAATATATCATTCCAAATTACATATTGATCTAATTAAAGTGAAATTAGTATAATTAATCAATTAATCTAATATTTCCAAAATACTAATTAATTTAACTAATCATACTTACATTTCAATTCATGTCCAACACATATTGAAGCAAAACAATTCATTAAACATGCTTATAGCTCACGACAATTTGGCATAAAATAACACTCAATTTGATTTTAATCCAATTAAATCAACATACAAGACTTATTTCATGCTATTAACACATCCAATTGTCAAATTTTCAAAATCACCATGAACATCCTAGGGGTAGTTTTCGGCCATGACATAGGAATTGGGGATTATTGATCTAATCAATTTTTCTCAATTCCAAAGATGCACAAATCCAATTCAACATCATATAAACACAACCAAATAACCAATTTAGGCATTTACAAGCTCCAAACATAAAATCTCAAATTAAAGTATATAAACCCTAGAATCCAAATCAAGCTTAGATCTCGCTCTGATACCATTGTTAGTGTCCTAGACATGTCACGGGATCTCTAAGCGTGATTTGTGTGTGAATTAATTAAGAAAGTTTGCGGAATAACTTACATTGATCGATTTTAGGATTTCAAAAATTCCATGGATGTAGAAGCTCCAAGCTTTGAAAATGATTTCCAAACTCAATTGTGAGTTTCCCTATCACCTTCTTTTAACTCTTGAAGTGCTAGCTTACTTGAAAATTTGCAACAAAATTTCCAAAGGAAGAGAGCAAGGTTTCGGCCAACATGAAAGAGAGAATGAGATGAATAGTTCAAAACTAATCCAAAAGTGTGTTGACTTTAACTTTCAAAAAGTTAAATGGTTGTGTTGGAAAAAGTTGTAATAAATACAAGTCAACCACTTCCATCACTTGTCAAAGTTGATGTAAGTAAAGTGAGTCTCACCACTTTAAATTCAAAATTTGGTTGACACACACAATACGACTTTGGGCACGATTTCGTTTAATCCGATCAAACGAATTTTTCGTCGCGACGTAATAAAATCCAATTAATTAAATAATAATGCCGAACAAAATTTTTACGGAAGTCGCTTACGAATTAATTCCAAATTAATTCGTTCGCTTGAATTAAAATCCAATTTTAATTCTGTATCGAAATCCAATTTAATTAATATATCCAATATATTATTTTAGCCCAAAAAAATAAATTAAATAGAAAAATCCAATTTAACTATTAAAAAATATATTGCCGAGTTAGGCAATAGTGACATGCTTTGGGGGACGGCGATAAGTAACGCCCCAAAGTCATGAATTTGCACTTCTAGCCTAGTTAGGCACATGGGGGGACAGCGATCGATACGTAACACCCCATGCGTCCAGTTTTCTACAGTACCAGAGATATCTTTTTCAGAAAGTTTTTAGAAAATATTTTCAGATAAAAGACAAGTATGAGTTTTAAGAAAGTTTTCAGAAAAGTTTTAAGTATAATGATTTCTTATAATATTCTGATTTATTTTCTTATTTTTGTAGCTCCACTCACTGAGATCCTTTGGACTCATCCCACCACTTCACAGCTCTTTTGCATGACACTTCTTTTTGGTGAGCATGTGCCTTTTTGGAGACCCAGTTCGAGGACGAGTGTTACACTGCAATCACTAGTCGTCGGGTCCATCATCCCAGAGCTATATTCATGTAGAATGTAGTCTTCTGTGGAGTCATTTTGTTGTATTATTGACATGAGAGATGTTATTGACATATTGTATTTACTTTAGTCCATGTATATATATGCATGAGTTTCCATTTATGATTTTGCATTCTAATTGATTCAAGTATAAAGTATGGATGTGTAATTTAATGGATGTTGCATAGCATAGAGATACAAGCAGGTGTTCCAGTTTATGGGTTAGAGGCTTAGGTGACAGTGGGATCTGTTGTCTGCCGGTAACATTCCCGAACTGGGGATGTTACAATAACCTCTTCATTTTGAATGTTAATCCAACCA